>PVJA010008273.1:19076-65171 GCA_004027025.1 Myocastor coypus
AAAAAAAAAAAAAAAAAAAAAAAAAAAAAAAAACAATAAACAAGAAAACTAGCGTATATCCTAGGTGTCTTCCTAGGGGCATGACCTAGGAGCACAGATGTCACATAAAAGTGGCACAGACCAGGCATGGTGGGGACACACAATCCCAGCACTTGGGAGGGTGAGGCAGGAGATTGCCAGGACTCAAAGGCCAGTCTGAACTATATATGAGTAAAATTAGCCCAGTGTCACAGAGACGGCATTGACACTGAGACTCCCACCACTCTCACCTCTCAGTGACAGGGTCTCAGTTGTCGTGGTGCCCAGGATGGGCTGGACTTGGGGTCCTCCTCCCTCCACCGCCCGGTGCTCATCAGGGTAACTGGGAAGGAATAGCACTGCACTGGCTCAGGGTTCTGGAGACTCGGAAGTGTCAGGTCCAAGGCTGGTGCCTGGTGCAGGGCACGGGCGGGGGCCGAGCTCCGTCCTCTTACAGAGCAGCCTTCTGAGTACAGTGACCACAGGATGCCCTCTGCTGGCAGGGAGACTCCACACACTCAGGAGGGCAGACGGGGTGGCAGACAAGTGTGCAGCGTGCATGTGTCCTGCCCTCTGGCGCGCCCTGGTGCTGGAGCAGCCGTGCAGATGCAGTCAGCACGGCACCACTGTGGGGTCAAGTGTCACCTGGCCCACCATGCCACCTGAGGCCGGCCCTCTCTGCCCCCCTGCAGCTGGACGTGGTCCTGGAGACCAACCTGGCCACCATCCGCGTGCTAGAGAGTGTGCAAAAGAAGCTGTCGCGCATGGCACCTGAGGACCAGGAGCGCTTCCGGCTGGATGACGCGCTGGGTGGCACATCCGAGGTGATCCAGCGGCGGGCCATCCACCGTATCTATGGTGACAAGGCCCCCGAGATTATTGAGAGCCTCAAGAAGAACCCCGTGGCTGCTGTGCCTGTTGTCCTGAAGAGGTGCCGTGCTTCCAGGGCCACCCTGCTGTCACAGCCGGGCTGTGCTCTAGGGGTCGGGATGAGAACAGTCTGTGTTCATTGTGGCTGGGAGGCTGAGACGGAAGGGTGGCCTAGAGTTCAAGGCCAGCCTGGGCAGTAGAAGGAGACCAAAATCCAACCAAAGTAAGACCGAGGCAGTCTGGTTGGGCCTACAGGCTGGAGGCTACAGATGTGTAGGGCAGCTTGCAGCTCCTTCAGAACGCATGCGGGCGGTCGCTGCCCAGTGGGGCCATTTCGGCCCCTGGAGGCTCAGTGCTTCCCGCCACATAAGGCCCTGGGCTATGGATGGAGCCATTCACCGAAGGAGCCACAGGGCCAGGCTCGCTGCCACCTGCTCACCTCACCCATCCTGTGCCACGGAGTGGTGCTCCATACGTGGCTGTGCAAGTCGACACCGCCGCACCTGGGTCACAGACCTGGGTGGGGTGGCCATACGAGGTGCCTCCTCTGGGAGTAACACTACAGGCCCTGCCTGCCCTGCACTCGCCCCTGAGCGCCTGTGGGGCTTGAGCCAGGCTACCCTCCAAGCTGTGCCTGCTAAGTCACCAAGTTCCAGAGGAGCTAACCGGACGGGAGATCCTCCTGGGCCAGCTTCCCTCTTCCCTCTTGTGCCCACTGTTGCATCTGGGCAGGCCCTGGAGCCGGGACCCCTGAGCCCCTCTCACCCACTTACCCGCAGGTTGAAAGCCAAGGAAGAAGAGTGGCGTGAGGCGCAGCAGGGCTTCAACAAGATCTGGCGTGAGCAGTACGAGAAGGCCTACCTCAAGTCGCTTGACCACCAGGCTGCGAGCTTCAAGCAGAACGACACTAAGGCCCTGCGCTCCAAGAGCCTGCTGAACGAGATCGAGAGCGTCTATGACGAGGTGGGCGCCAGGCCTGCGCCGAGGCTCCTAGTGACCCCTGCTGGCGGTGGCAGGGCCATGGGGCTGTGGCAGGCACTTGGCAGAGGTCGTGGCTGGTGACAGCATGGGGACAGTGGCCATGACTGGGAGGGGACTAGGGCTGTCTCCAAGATGGCGGCTGGTCCTTGGGAGACTAGCCTTGGCTTCCACCCCAAGTCTGCACCTCCTATACTGCTGTGCCTCGTTGAGGGGCGGCTACACACAGCCTCAGCGGCTCCCCAGATGCTGGAGTGGAGCTGGGCTCTCAGTGCCCAAGCTGGGTCCGGACTGCGTGGGGGTGGCAGACAGCGTGCCCCATTCATATTGGTGTTTGAGCCTGTGTGTGGTGTGGGAGGGGACCCAGAAGCCTAGGAGCCTGGCTCGCCTACGGTCTGTCCTCAGGACACTGCCTGCCTTTGGGATGTGGGAGGCCTGTGGCACCCACTCCGAGGGCCTGCCAAGCTGCTTGCTTGGCTGGGTCCTTGCACAGAGGGGAGCCAGTGTGTGGTGCCGGGCCTCCAGTGGCTACGGGAAGCACACAGCCACAGGAGGAAAGAAGGCCTTGCTGTTGGGGGCCTCACACCCCGTCCTGAGGCGTGCTGGCGCCAGCTGGCTACTCGCAGCAGTCCTGCCTGAGGACTCACTGTAGGAACAGAGTTAGGGGCAGGGTGGGGAGCACTCTGTCCTGGCTCCCACACAGCCCCACACGGAGCTGTCCTCACAGCACCAGGAGCAGCACTCCGAGGGCCGCAGCGCCCCGGCCAGCGAGCCGCACCTCATCTTCGTGTATGAGGACCGGCAAATCCTGGAGGACGCTGCGGCGCTCATCAGCTACTACGTGAAGCGGCAGCCGGCCATCCAGAAGGAGGACCAGGCCACCATCCAGCAGCTGCTGCACCGCTTCCTGCCCGGCCTCTTCTCACAGCAGCAGCCCGAGCCTGGGGCCTCCGACGACTCTGCCGATGAGAACAGCCCGCCCTCAGACCCTGGCAGTGGGACTGGCCCGCGGAAGAAACTGGGGCCTGGGCTGCAGGGTGGCACCGCTGAGGACAAAGACAAGGGCACCCCTGTGGACGCACCAGCCCAGGAGCAGCCCCCACCTCCACCACCGCCGCCACCGCAGGCCCTGGACGACGTGTACAGCCTGTTCTTTGCCAACAACAACTGGTATTTCTTCCTGCGGCTGCACCAGACACTGTGCGCACGGCTGCTCAGGATCTACCGACAGGCGCAGAAGCAGCTGCTGGAGCACCGGCGCGAGAAGGAGCGGGCCCAGCTGCTGTGTGGCGGCCGGCGGGAGAAGGGTGGCGACCCGGCCATGGAGCTGCGCCTCAAGCAGCCCAGTAAGTGCCGCCCCAGGGGGACCAGGAGGGACACGCGGGGCAGGGAGCATGAGCGCGTGGCTGAGGCGGGAGGCCACAAGGTCCACTCCAGCTGGGCTGTAGGGCAGATCTTGTCTCAAAGCAAAATAGGGGTGTGACATTGCCCACCCGTCACGATGTCAGCCCAGCAGCCAGGACGGTGAGGCAGGGGATTGCTGGGAGTTCAAAGCCACTGTGGGCTGCCCAGTATGACTTTGTCTCCAAAAAGTGGATGGGGGGTGGTCAGTGGTGAGTGTATACACAGCCTGGGCTCCCCCAAGCTCCAGGAGGAGGCAGGCAGGCCGGCTGGCAGCACTGTGTATCTGTTGGCGCTGCTGGGCAGTGCAGCTGCCCCACCCACCCCTGTGACCCACCACCACATGGGAGCAAGCACGAGGCCTGCTCCCGTCCACAAGCAGCGCGGGTCCTCACTGCCACCCACAGGGTTGCAGGGCCCGTCCCCGGTGTAGCTGGGGCCTGGACCCTTTCAGGGCTGAGCTTCTAGCCCACGTGTACAGAGCCCGCTGTGGGTAGCGGGTCTCAGGCAGGTGTGGCGGGGCTAGGCTGCCCAGCACTGCGAAAGG
The DNA here is from genome assembly GCA_004027025.1 of Myocastor coypus. Taxonomy (NCBI): domain Eukaryota; kingdom Metazoa; phylum Chordata; class Mammalia; order Rodentia; family Myocastoridae; genus Myocastor; species Myocastor coypus. The sequence continues at coordinate 22,891 of PVJA010008273.1, forward strand.
CAAAGTTGCCAGCTGGTGGAGCGTCTGCGCCTGCCAGCGCCGGCCCGGGCTCGGTTCCCACTCTGCTGTGCCAGCCATCTTCCACCAGCAGTCGCACCCTTGTGGCTGGCCGTGAGCGTGCAGGGCAGCGGGGGTGTGGGGCTGCAGGCCTGTCCCAGAGCCGAGGCCTGCGCTCACCCCACGGCCTCCCAGGTGAGGTGGAGCTGGAGGAGTACTACCCGGCCTTCCTGGACATGGTGCGCAGCCTGCTGGAGGGCAGCATCGACCCCACGCAGTACGAGGACACGCTGCGCGAGATGTTCACCATCCACGCCTACATCGGCTTCACTATGGACAAGCTGGTGCAGAACATAGCTCGCCAGGTGAGGGCCAGTGGGCGGGGCGTGCAGGGTGGGGGCCTGGCCGGTAGAGCGGTGGGCGGGGCTTCCCCTCCAGGCCCCGCCTTTCCTTGGGTTTGTAGGCTGTGAGCTCTCCTGCTTCTCAGGCCAGAGCCTTCGTAGATTTCTGCTCCAGGAGCTAGCCCTGTGGTGAGCAGCAGGCAGACACATTTTCATTTTCTTTTTGATACCATGGTTCTTGCCAGGCAGGCGCTTATGCCGCTGAGCTACATCCCCAGCCAACCTCTTTTTAAAAGCATGAGCTTGTCGTGAAGAAATCTACCATTGTAGCCAGGCAAGAGGGGGCATCCTGTGTATCCTGTGTACACTTGGGGAGGCTGAGGCAGAAGGGTCATGAGATTGCGCCCGGCTTGGCAGCCTAGTGAACCCTGGCTCAAAAGTGTGGAAAGCCTGAGGTGCAGCTTGGCCTGAAGGTCTGGGTCTCGCCCAGCTTCTTGGAAGGGCACAGCTCAGAGCACTTTTAGTGTCCAGATCCAGCGCTGCCGTGTCCCAGTGCTCCAGAGCCCAAGCCCCTGTCCCCAGCGCTGTGGCAGGGGAGCTTTGTGTCTCATACAGAATTATCAAGAGCAGCTCGTGAGAGGCCCTCAGGCTGTATGGGCAGTCTGTTCCTCTGGGTGTTCTCTGCCCCACCCTCACACCTCTGTGCCGCATGCGTGTGTTGTGGAACACACCAGCCCCGATCTCAGATGGGTGTGGCCTGGGCTGCACTTCGGGGCTCCTGGCCTGTACCTCCAGGCTGGAGTATGAGTGCCACCTCCCCTAGACCCTGGCACCTGCCCAGTGTCCCGGGGCCACCTGGCTGCTGATGTCTGTATGTTTCTTAATGGAGTCGTGGGAGACATGCTTTCTGTGTCAGGCTGCCATGCGTGGCGCCATGTTTCCAGGGCTCATCCACCAGGTAGTCTGGCTTTGAGCTGCCACCCTCTTCATGGCTGCCTGATAATGTATTGGGGCGGTGTTGTGGGATGCCTGGGGCGCGTGCTTGTGGGCAGGCGCACTGTGCTGCCTGGATATGTACGAGTCACACACAGGATCCCGGGGTGAGCTACCCGCGTGTCACTGGAGCCACCACAGTGTCGCGTGGCAGTGGCCCCAGCACAGTGGAAGCCGGGAGGGCGCAGCCTGGGTCGAGGCCTGCCCAGCCCCCCCAAATGGTCTCATGACTCCGGTTTCCTGCTCATCAAGTAGGACCATCCTGGCGTGACAGCCAGGGTACAGGCATGAACAGCGCTGCCTGCCCCTGCGCCTGTGCACTGGGCCTGCCAGTGTCCTTCCTCCTGCCCAGCGCCCTCTGCCCCTGCTGTAGGCCCAAGGGCCAGCCTGTTGCCCGCCAGGTTCCAGCGTGGAGCTGCTACCTGGCCCGGGCCTGAGGTGGGTCTGATGCTGCCTATATGGACGTGCAGTGTGGCTCTCATGTGGCTGCAGGGCACTGTGGGCACTGGTGCTGCGTTAGCCTGGTCCCTGCAGCAGCTGGCAGGCATCGGGGGTGGCTGAGGCTCAGGGCAATGAGGCCAGCAACAGCCACTGTCCTGCCACCCCTTCGCGTGCTGGGGGCGGGGCTGTGTCTCTTCCTGTCCCCTTTGCAGTCCTGGCACGCCGTCTGGGTGGTAGACAGCAGGATATACAGCCCTGCCACCCAGTGCAGCGTGTAGAGATGCCAGGAGACCACTGCTGGAGCCAGACGGGCCTCAGAGGCCCGGGGAGCAGTGTGCAGAAGCAGCTCTCCTGGCTGTTGGCATAGGACCCCCTAGGGCAGGACTGCCCCAGGACAGCAGCTGCCCCAGCCAGGCACTGTGGGGCCATGCCTGTCCACCATGGCGACATGTATTCAGCAGGGCCTTGTTATCCTATGGGGGGTTGTAGGTCTGACCTCAAGCTTGGCTTCCTCTGAAATGGGGTGAGCAGGACGTCCGAGCCCCGGCCGAGCATGTTAGGTGGGGCCTGGCCTGGGAAGACCTGAGTCCTAGGGCCACATTTGTAGCCATCCGTGGTGATGCAGTGTGGGCTGCTCTTGCTGGTCTCTTTACACGTGGTCTAGTTTGGTTTTGTCTGCTTTGCTCCAGTTCAGCCTGATCACATCTGGTTTGCCATGGTCTGGTTGAGTTCACTGGTCTGATCTGGTTTGCTGTGGTCTGAACTCGTGCTAGGGGGTCTGAGCCAGTCTGGTGGTTCAGGTGGGTCTGGTATTGCTCTGAGTGTGATGCCAGCTGGCCTTGTGCAGTCGGGCTGCTGCCTTCTGACACGGCACAGTCCGGGAGGCCCAGCCTCCTCAGGCCTGGCCCCTATCACTGCAGCTGCACCACCTGGTGAGTGACGACGTCTGCCTGAAGGTGGCGGAGCTGTACCTGGACGAGAGGAAGCGCGGTGCGGCCGGCGGGAACCTGGCCTCCCGCTGTGTGCGTGCCGCCCGTGAGACACGCTACCAGTGGAGGGCAGAGCGCTGCATGGCTGACGAGAACTGCTTCAAGGTGAGTGCCGCGGCCACTCCGTGCCCAGGGGCCGGGGGCGCTGGCAACCCTGGCTGCATCCTGTGCCTGCCCTGCCCAGGTGATGTTCCTGCAGCGCAAGGGCCAGGTGATCATGACCATCGAGCTGCTTGACACCGAGGAGGCCCAGACCGAGGACCCCGTGGAGGTGCAGGTGGGCCTGCCCGTGACTGCTGAGAGCGTGCCAGGGTCCTCCCAGAGGTGCCCAGGGCTCTATGCCAGTGCTGTCCTGCATCCCATCTGCCCAGCTTCCACTCCCTCCCCACCCTGGGCGGCCCAGCCTCCAGTGGTGTGTACATGTGCATGCGTGAGTGCGTGTCATGTGCTCACGTATGCATGCGACTCGGAGGGTGGCCACTACCAGTTGTGAGGTGGCCATGGTGTGCCAGGTCACCGTGTCACTCGGTGCCTGCCGTCCCCTGACACTGGTCGCTGGGTGGAGGCCTGTCTTCCTTGGTGTGATCTCATTCTGGCTCCATGACTTCCCTAGAGGCTCGAGCACACCAGGCGCCCAAGCCAGGATGGGGACTCTGTCCAGCCTGGTGTCCTGTGTGCTGGGAGCCCTGGCTGAGGAGTGCAGCATAGTCGCCCCTACGCTTAAGCCCTCCTTAGAGCCCAAGTCTGTGGCTGAGGGGGTGCAGCCAGTCAAGGTGGCCACGCCCCTGCTCCTAGCACTCTGGGAGACTGAGGCAGGCGGATCCCAAAATAGAAATGAGGACAGAGCTCTGAGGGGGATCATGGGTCTCTGCCCCAGTAGTGGGGGTATGTGGCTACAGCAGCACCATATCTCCAAATCAAAGCCACCCAGGTGGCGCTGTGCTTGCCATCAGTTGCCAAGTTTCTTGGTAGGGCTAGAACTTGGGATCATCCTGCCTCAGCCTCCCAGTGGTTGTACACAGCTATGCCTCTGTGCCTGGCTTCTGTCTAAGCAGCACCCCCTGTGAAGTCCCTTAGATCCAAAAGGCTAGTGGTAGTCCTTAGACCTTGGTCAGGTCTGTGTCCACAGCCTGCAGCATAGCCATGGGCTGGCTTCCTGAGCTCTGGGCAGATTGCAGCCTGAGCACCCAGGTAACACACTGCCCTGTGCCCTCCCCCAGCACCTGGCCCGCTACGTGGAGCAGTACGTGGGGACCGAGGGTGCCTCCGGCTCACCTACTGAGGGCTTCCTGCTGAAGCCCGTGTTCCTGCAGAGGTGAGGCAGGAGGGGCCGGGGAGGGTCACACTTCCCTGCGAGGGTGGGCCGCTCTGGGTGGCCCTGCCAGAGTGTTTCCGTCCTCTACGTCTGGCCCAGGAATCTGCGCAAGTTCCGACGCTGGCAGTGTGAGCAGGTCCGCGCCCTGCGCAGTGAGGCCAAGGGCCCCTGGCGGCGGCTGGTGGGTGTGGAGAGCGTGTGTGACGTGGACTGCCGCTTCAAGCTCAGCTCACACAGGATGGTGTTCGTGGTCAACTCCGAGGACTACATGTACCGCCGCGGCACGCTCGGCCGGGCCAGGCAGGTGCGCAGGGTTGGAGCTGCCTGGGCCTGGGGACCCTCGGCATGCCCGCAGCCACCTGCCTGACTCCCTCCGCAGGTGCAGCCCCTTGTGCTGTTGCGCCACCACCAGCACTTTGGGGAGTGGCACAGCCGCTGGCTGGAGGACAATGTGACAGGTGAGGCAGCCGGGCTGGTGCAGGACTGGCTGATGGGCGAGGAGGACGAGGACATGGTGCCCTGCAAGACACTGCGTGAGACCGCCACTGTGCACGGGCTCCCTGTGACCCGCTACCGGGTGCAGTACAGCCGCCGCCCGGCCTCACCCTGAGCCTTGCGGTCCCCAGTTAGGGTTGTGCCGGGCCTGGCAGGGCGCGCAGCTCAGGGCTCCCACAGCCTTGCCCTGCCACAGGCTTGGTCGTAGCGGGAGTGTGCGCTGCTGCGCATGTCTCTTTTCTCTCGCACAAGGTGGGCACTGCCAGAGCAGGAGCCGAGCCCTGGCCTCCCGGCCTCTGCTGGGCCGCAGGTTGCTCAGGCGTGCGAGCCGGGGTGATGGCCACGGGCGGTGGGCCCTGTGCTCAGCCCCTTCCTGGCAGAGCCGTGCCAAACAGGGCACCCGCAGCTTCCCATGTCACCTTGGACACCTGCCTGTCCCGGGAAGTGGGGTAAGCAGGGACACAGGTGACACCAAGCCCTGCATGCTTCTCGGGTGCCCATTCATTTTGAGAATTTCTGTTCTGGCCTTGATGTCCCTTTGCAGCTGTTTTGAATGTAGTTTTCCTTTTCTATTTATTTGCACATTAAAGTTAAAAATTAAGTATAAGCGCAGAGCAGAGGCTTCAGTCCTTTCCTGGGAGAAAGTGACCGACCACTTCCTAGTGCAGGCGCCCCAACCCCACCATGGCCCGCACTGCCCTGGCCCTGTGCCCTGCTGCCTCTAAGGCTGAGCACTACATACGCCTTCCAGAATGTTCCTTCCCAGTCTGCACCATTCTGCCTCCTGGAATACTCTTCCAACTATGTGGTCACAGGAGGAACTTCACCCCCTGCGCCCCAGAGCTGTACTCTGGGGTGTAGCCTGTGGGCATGGTGACACGTGGGGTCTCTACCCCCCACCCCCAAGGCACAGTCCCCGCCTACCCAGTGGCCATTTGCCTCCGGGGCAAGTACCGAGGGCAGCAGGACAGGCTGGGCTACTGTCCGAGTGGCCAGGCCCTGCCCTGGGGACGTGTCCTTTGGTATATCCTGCCCCAGGGAAGCAGTGTGAGGTTGCAGAGTGACCTTCCTCTGTGCTTGGCCCAGTAGATGGTGCCTGGGACCACAGCGATTGCAGTGCTGTGGAGACAGTCCTGGAGGCTGGTTCTGGCCATCCTGGTGTGAGCCCTGATTTACCCCAGCACCTTACAGATAAAGATCTTGAGGCCAGGGGGACAGCTCCGTGGCACAAGTGCCTGCCTGGCAAGTGCAAGGTCCTGAGTTTGAACCCCAGTCCCCCACCCAAAAAAAAATTTAAAAATCTTTAGCTGGAGATGGTGACAAACCTTTGCAGTCCTAGCACTCAGGAGGCTGAGGCAGGAGGGTTACTTCAAGTTTGAAGCCAATCTGAGCTGCATAGTGAGTTCAAGGCCAGCCTGGACAATATGGCAAGACTGTCTCAAAATGGGTGGAGGCAGATTTTCCAGAGCTACTCACAGCTGGTCTTTTTGGAGGGACAGTGCTCATGAAAGCAGTATGGGCTTAGGTGGGATGGGATGGCCCAGAGTGGACTCTGATGTGATCTGTAGAAGGCTAAGGCCCCTTAGAGGTTCAGCCCTGTCGCCTTCCTTCACCTTCCAGTTCACACAAGTCTCAGTCAGATGCAGACGTGGCGATGTACCTGTCATTCCAGCGCTGGGGAGGCTGAGGTTGAAGGATCCCAAGTTCAGCTTAGTCAGACCCCATCTCAGAAGCAAAAGGGCTGGGGTGGGGCCAGGGTGGAGGCCCTGGGTTTGAGCGGGGAGCTACTGGCAATGTCGACCATCTGAACTGCTCGCGGGTGCGAGGTGGTGGTGAGGTTCATGGGGTGTGGCGGGAGCGCCCACACAGCCCTGTACCCAGGTGTCCAGAGTGGAGTGCAGGGGCCATGGCCAGGGTGTGGCCTCCTCATGTCCCTAGGCCTCCATGGCTGCGATCCGCATCAGTACTGCCTCTGGCTCACCACTCGGGAACATCTGTTTCCTCCCTTTTTTGCTGGTACCAGTAATCGAACTTAGAACCTCGTACTTGCTAGGCTGTGCCCTGAGCTATAACCTGGCCCAGTTTCCTGGCTTCCCTTCTAAGAAGTAAACTAAGTTGCTGTGGGAGGAAACTGTGGATTTGGCCTGGGGACAACAGACTGGCCCCTCCCAGAAGCAGCTGTGCTGGCCCCTTGGGGTGACACCCTGGCCCCTTGGGTGGCCCCCATCCTTATCTCAGCATCTGTCCCTGGTGTCACGGGGCTACCCAAGTGAGCCGGGCCAGACGGCTTCCTGCGCATCATTCTAGCCTGGTTCTGACCTGGAAACCTTGAGTCTCAGCACAGCCACCACGAGGACCAAAGCACCCCAGTGGTGCAGCTGGCCTTTGGTGACTGCAGCACCACTCCCACCCTGGGGGGGTGCTCCGGCCACAGCTCTGGAGGGCCAAGGGCAGCGCAGTCACTTCCTGACATCTGCGTGCGGCTGCAGTGGGGCTGGAGCAGGAAACGGCCACTTGGGAACTCCGCCTTTAGCTTCTGACACCAGTGGCTGGGCCTGGCCACTGACCTGGAAAGTCCCAGTGGTCGCCCAGGGGAGGACAGAGGGGCTCAAGGATGTGTTCCGCCCTGTTGGACCTGTAGGACATCAGCAGGGCAGAGGGGCCGGTAGGCTTGCTGGCCAGCAGCCTCCCTGTGGCATTGGGGGCCTGGCTCCAGTGCCCCACGTTATCTCCACGGGCTCCGGAACCCAGGCCAGGGTGACGAGGCAGGAAGACTTGGGCCACAGAGGAGCTGCACGGCGGCATGTGGGGGGCCTTGCTGTGGCTGCTGCTGCTGCTGCTGGGGCTTGGCCCAGTGGGCAGTGACCCAACCCCCAGCTCCTACGATGAGGACGATGGTGAGTGAGGGGACCCTGCCTGGGAGACATCATCTGGCTCCATCACACCCGCCAGGGACTGTCTCGGGTGTGTCCCAGGGGGCAGGTAGGGGGCTCCCGAACGCCTGACCTGCACTCTTCTCCCTGCAGCCAGCACCCTGAGTCCCTGGGCCAGGCTGGAAGTGGTGAGGACCCCACAGCAGGTAGCGCCACGAAGCTTCCCGGGCCAGGCCTATGCCAACGACAGTGACACACTGGTGCTCACAGACAACTCACGGGCACTGCTGCTGGGCTGGGTTCCCACGCAGCTAGTGCCTGCCCTATACATGCTGGCACTAGCCATTGGGCTGCCGGCCAATGCGCTGGCGCTCTGGGTGCTGGTGACGCGTGGCCCACGGCTGCCGGCCACCACGCTGCTCATGAACCTGGCAGCCGCTGACCTGCTGCTGGGCCTGGCACTGCCACCACGCCTGGCCTACCACCTACGTGGCCAGCATTGGCCTTTCGGAGAGGTGGCCTGCCGTGTGTCAACGGCTGCCCTCTATGGCCATATGTACAGCGCGGAGCTGCTGTTAGCTGCCATCAGCCTGGACCGCTACCTGGCCCTGGTGCACCCACTGCGTGCCCGGGCCCTCCGCGGACACCGCCTGGCCACTGGGCTCTGTGCGGGAGCCTGGCTGGCAGCTGCTGCACTGGCCATACCCCTGACCCTGCAGCGTCAGACCTTCCGCCTGGCTGGTTCTGGTCACCTGCTGTGCCATGATGCCCTGCCACTGGCTGCCCAGATGTCCTTCTGGCGGCCAGTGTTCATGTGCCTGGCCGTGCTTGGCTGCTTTCTGCCCTTGCTGCTCATGGTGCTGTGCCATGGAGCCACGCTGTATGCACTAGCGGCCGGTGGCTGGCGGCACAGCCACGCGCTGTGGCTCACAGCCCTCGTGCTGGCCTCGGCCATGGCCTTCTTCGTGCCCAGCAACACACTGCTGCTGCTGCACTACTCAGACCCCAGCCCAGGCTCATGGGGAGACCTGTATGGCACGTACGTGCCTAGCTTGGCGCTCAGCACCCTCAACAGCTGCGTGGACCCCTTCCTATACTACTACGCATCCCCTGAATTCAGGGACAAGGTGCAGGGGCAGCTGTGTCGCCGACTGGTGGCAAGCACCATCTGCCAGGGGTCCCAGGAAGTGGGTGGCCCAGGTACTGGTACCAGCTCCTCCCAGCTCTGAAGGCCCCCGGGGTGGTGGGAGGACAGGGTGAATACCCCAGTCCCATCCACCGAAGGAACACTACCATCCTGAGTCAGCTGGGCACAGCAGCTGTGTCACCATGGGCCAGCGTGAGGCCGCCGTGGCTCCTGCCACAAAGACACTGGTGGGGGCTGATGCCATCTGGAGGTGGGCTCAGCACACCCTTGAGGCTCCATGCTGTGGTCCTCATGGCAGCCGGGGCCTGGGGGTGCAGCGACAAGGTCCAGACAGCACAGCGGGGCCAACATCTGGGCCCCAAACACGAGACTCCATCCCATGAAGCAGAGCTTTCTCCTGGGAACATCTGCTAACTGGCGGTCCCGCTCATTCCGGACCCCGGGGCACCGGCCCATCCTGTTGCCCACACCCTGAACCCTGAAGGAGCCTGGACCATACCCACATGAGTAACAATGGGCCACTGCCTCCAACTCTCCTACTGCCTGTCCAGTCTGCTCCATGCAGAGGGACCGGGGACCCCTGGGCTGAGCTCACTGTAGTCACTATATTTAAATTAAAGATGCGTTACAGTGTGACACCAAGTCCTGCTTCCCACAGGGACAGGAAAGCGTTGGTACTGGGCCAGCTGTCGTTGTAGCAGGCAGGAGGGGTCCCTGTAGGACCGGGGCTAAGGGAGGGGTGGCAGGTGCAGTGGGTGCAGAGGGCTTAGAGCCAGCATTCCTCCCACGGGTGAGCAGGGACAGTTGGGAGGGGCGCTGATAGCTCCCTGATGGGGTCTGCCCAAACCCCGCAGGCGCCCAGTCCTCTCTGCCCCTGCTGCCCACTGGGTGATACCAGCCCCCTTCACGTCAAGACCGAGCTTACTTAGCTGCCCCAGCTGGCCCTGAACTCCTGCAGCCTGTCTCAGGGTTAGGGCTGCAGAGATCACACGCTACACACTCATGCCCAAGGGGCATGCAGCCATCAGCCCCGCCCCAGCTGTGCATCCTCCCCTGTCAAGGTCTCACAGCCTTGCCCCCACCCTACCCCCCAGGGTGAAAGCATGGTGCCAGGTGCATGCAGCACAGAGGCGCCACCAGGATATTTGTTTCTGTGCCCCACACCACTCACAGGGTCCCAACGGGCTAGTCTCCAGCCCTTTACAACCCTGCAGCCCTGCACCACGCAGCTGACCAGGCCCTATGGGGATGCCAGGCTGTGCCACAGTGCCTGCCTCTTCCTGCCAGGCAGGAGCTGGCAGCTCTAAGTTCCACCCCACCAGAGCAGGACCCATACCTGGGCACACGGAACCTCTGGCCCTCAGGGCTGTGGCAGTCACTGCCTGCCTCTGTACAGTGGGACGTGGAGCCAAGGCCTGGCCGTGACCCCTCACTGAGACTGCGCACAACTCACTGCCCAGGGACAGGGCTGGGTCTGGGGGCTCTGGGTCAGCCTGTGCTGACCAGGTAGCTGCTCTATCCAGGTGTGGTGGGAAGCCCATAGTGCTCAGGAGGCTGCCCACCACTGGGATGGCCTCAGAACCAACCAGAGAATAACCCATATGGGCCTGCGGAGCAGTGAGACACCCTCCTTCCTTCACCCCAGCTGCACAGGGCACCTGCATTTCCAGGCCTTGACCAGTGTGGGCCAAGATAAACTTTACCTAGTTTCGGGTTTTGTACCACAAGCCAAAATGATGGTCTGTGGGTACAGAAGCACCTCAGGTCTAGCCAGGGTCCTCAAGTGCAAACCTTAACAGGGTGCCTGCAGCCTGGTGACTGAGCTGGGACCTGGGGCTGCAGCCAAGGCACCCAACCTAAGGGCGCTTGTGGAGCTGAAGCCATTGGAGGCCTGCGGACACAGGGAGACCCCACCATAGGACAGGAAGTGCGTTTGTGCCTTCACCAGGCAGAACCCTGACCTGGCCCGGGCTCCTGGTGAGGCCAGCAGAGGGCATCTGCCTGAGGTGCCAACCCAGGGCAGATGGCACATGTGGGGTGGCACTGGACCAGGAGCGGGCTTCCTGGGATGCTGTGGCTGAGGGTGGGTACTGGCTCTGCTATGGCCACACTGCACAGCACATGTCCCCACCTCCCAGGTGCCATGTACACCTCCCTGAGGTCCCTCCCAGGGAGAACCAGATTCTGACCCACGAGTTTTTATTTATTTACTTATTTTGTTATTGCAGAACTGGGGATCAAACTTGGGGTTTCACACTTGCCAGGCAGGCACTTGTGCCCCTGAACTATCTCCCCGGTGGCCCCATAAGTTTCTGTTTTAAGACACAAGACACAGCCAAGCTGTGGCGAGATCCTCTGGTATCCCCCACACCACAGGGAACTGTGGAGCCAGGGCCTTGGGGGCTCCACGAAGGGCTGCGTCATCAGCTGGCCCCAAGGGTCCCCATGGCGCCTCTGTCGGGGCTGAAGTACCAGTTGCAGGCAGCCTCAGCGCCCTGTGAGTGCTCCCAGGCCTCCTGGCCGGTGAGCGCCGCCTCCTTGCTGGCCTCGGCCGACAGCTGCAGCACCTGTGCAAAGCTCCTGTGGGGACAGGGAGGTGAGGGAGGAGGCCCGGTGGGGCCGGCGGTCAGGCATGGCCCAGCCTGGGAAGCTGAAGTTACTCAGCAAGAAGACCCTGAGCTGGACCCCAGCACACGCGCACACGCGCTGGTGTATGGCTAGCAAAGGGCAGTGAGCTAGAGGTGCTTGGGGCCACCCGCTCTCCTGGTGACCTCGCATGCAATGAGGCCTGCCAGCCACCACCTGCCCTGCACAGCATCAGTCACCTCCGAAGCTCGAGGTCCTTCTGTGCGGTCATGTCCCTGAGCTCGGCCAGCAGGGCCAGCACCTGTCCCTGTTCCTCAGAGCTGCCGAGGCCCAGCTCAGCCAGCAGGTGGTGGGTGGTGGTCAGCTCGGCCTGCAGACCGTCTGTGGAGGAGGCAGGCATTGGGTTTAGAGGTGGGCGGCCGCCAGGCACCCCCTGCGGCCCTGCCCGCCAGGGCTCCAGCACACACGCCGTGGCCCTTGGCCTTACCGAGCAGCTGCCAGCCGCCGTGCTCCAGGTGGATGGCAGTCACGGGCAGCTCGTGCTGGGTGGTGTCCAGGGCTGTGGCCAGCGTCCCATAGTGTGCCTGGAAGCGCCCGGCCACTGCTTCGAAGGGGTGCAGTGCCTCCATCTGTAGGAAGAGCCCCGTGAGCCCAGGCCACGTGCAGGATCAGGAGGCTGGGCCCCAGAGAGCTAAGGCACTCTCCTTCCCCGTATCCAGAGTGCTCCTGAAGGCAGAGGCACAGTCTCCACCAGACATGCATGCAGCCCGCTGGGTGGCCACAGCAGGCAGGCCGTGCCCCTACCGCCTGAGCCCGAACGTCACCCCGAGGCCGCCGTCAGCACAGCCTCTGCTCAGGTCTGTGGGGACAGAGATGGGGGCCTGGTCCCCAGGTGCCCACGTGCAGGGGCTGGGCACTTCAGATGTGAGTGCATCCCCATTTCGTGCCAACACCCCGTCAGTGTCTCTCGACGTGCTCACCCTAGGTGAGCTGGGTGCAACTGGGCTCCCTGGGGAGGTGGCCACGCCGGCCAGCCCAGCGCTGTGGAGGCTGGGGCGGGATGATCTCAGCTCAAGCCTTGGCACCCGAGACCGCCCCACACACATAAAGTCCACACGCCAGTGGGGACCCAGCTCTGGGCACGTGTCCAAGGCGCTGCACACACACGGCCAAGGCTGCCACCACGCGAGCTGCCGCACCCACCTGGGCGTCAAGCGCGCCCGCCAGCTCCTGGTGCTTCTGCCGCAGCAGCAGCTCGCGCCTCAGCTCGTGCACCTTCCGCTGCAGCCGGGCCTGCTCACGGCATGCGGCCAGCAGGCTCCTCTCTGCCTTCTCCTCCAGCCCTGCTAGCCCATTCTCCATCTGCGAGGGCGAGGAGGGAGCTCAGGCCGTGCACACGAGGCCCCTTTCCCCTGCGCCCGAGGCGAGCAGCGGTCACCTTCACCGTCAGCAGCGTCAGCAGCAGCGTCTGGGACGCCAGCACCTCCATCACTTCTGGGAGATCCTGCAAGAGCAGCAGCACTCGGGAGGCTGTGGCCAGAGGGCGCTGCGCTACAGCACCATCCCTTTACGGGTTTTCCTTATCAACTTATTTTTGTCTTTTTGAGACAAGGCCTTGCTAGGCTGGCCTTGAGCTCACTTTTGTAGCCCAGGCTGGTCTCGTACTCGCACTGATCCTCCTGCCTCAGCCTCCCAGAGTGCAGGGAGTGCCACCCTCACACCTGGCTCCGGCTCTCTCCGGCGAGGGATCCCGACGTGCCACACTACACCAGGCTTCACCAAGCCAGAGGTGGCCCGCCTGGTGTCTAGCCTGTGTGCCGCGTGACACAGGGATCAGGTCTCCCAGGGAGCAGGCCGGTGAGGCCCAGAGTCCCCCTGCCGTGCTTACCGGGCTCTTCCTCTGTGGGGCTGTGAAGGACGTCGCCTTGGGTTTCCGTGACAGTGTCTTCTCCAACTGTAGCATCTTCCCCACCGTGCTTCTGTCTGCAGCAGAGAAAGCAGGAGGCCAGGCCACCCTGTGAGCACACCAACCAGCTGTGCTGTGGACTGCACTCCCCAGCGCGGCTCACAGGAGCAGACCCGGCCCAGCACCACGTGGGGCCCCTTCTGCCGCGTGCTCGTCTGTGAGCATCGTCATGAAGTCGGCAGCCACACCCTGACAGGCCCAAGGCAGCCTTACCATTGATGGCCGAGAGGTCCAGGTCTGGTGGCGCAGTGCCATGCCCCTCCAGCAAGGTGGACTGCAGGTCGCCCTGGCCTACGACACTGCCATCTGCACCCGGACAAGGGCCCAAGTTGGTGTGGAACCCCAGGTCTCCGTGTGCGGGAGTGACCATTCCTCCCTGGCAGGGGCATCTGACTATCAGCATGAAGCAGGCTCCGCCAGCCCACTGGCCTGGAGATGGTGGGTCACCAGGGGCCACCCGTGCCCTGGGCCTCCAGGAGGGGGCGGGGCTTGGGCGTAGCCTGGGGCCCTCACACACCTGCAGCCTTGGGTGGCTGACTTGGTCTCCTCCCAATGTCTGTCACTTTCCTGCCGGCTCTGGTGTCCATACCAGGGGCCTGTCATGGACATGCGACACTCAGGGAGCAGATGGGCCTGCAGGCACCCGGCCTGCATGGCAGGACAGACCCGAAGGCTTCCTGTCACCAGACACAGGCACAGGCACAGGCACATTACGTCCTGCTGGCACGGGCAGCGCCTGGACACAGAAGCCACCTGAACCATCAGCTGGACAGTGCTTCGAGAGCACTGTCGGTCTCCTGCGGACTGACCCAGACAGGTGGACGGAGGCCATTCTCCAGGCACCCCAGCTCTTTACAGAGAGCTGAGGGGCGGATGCTCCCGCCCACCAGCTGGGGCCTCCATAGCCCGGATGGAGCCGCACAGCCCAGCCTCTCACCTTTCTCACTGCTTTCTTCTCGTACTGCAGGTAGCGCGACTCCACCATTCTCCCACCTGGCTCAGAAACCAAACAAAACACACTTGATGAAAAGAAGACAGAGTTTTGGTGACACCGGACACTGAGCTCAGGGCCTTCCCACTAAGCTATACCCCCGGCCCTTTTTAATTTAGCTTTGAGACAAGGTCCAGTTGCCAAGTGGCCCAGACTGGGCTCCCTCTGTGGTCCTCCGCCTCAGCTCCCTGACCAGGCAGTTACTTCATGGGGGGCTCATGCACTCACCTTGTGCTCTTTTTCCTCTGGCCCTGGAGCCGCCGGGGGTGCTGGGCCCGGCTGCAGAGGGCTTCCTGGAAGAGCGGAGGGCCTGCTCACCTGGTGTACAACTGACAGAGACGGCGGTGCCTCCCAGGGACAGCCTCAGGAGGCCAGGCCAGCTCCCCAGGAGAGCATGACCCTGTGCCATGGCCCTGGAGATGGCGCCATGGAGATGCACATTTCGCGGAGCAAACGCATGAGGTTCAGGGGGCACCGAGGCTCCTCGGCAGCACAGCTGTGCTTTTCAGGACCCGTGGAAATGGCAGGGAGATGCTGCAGGGTGCGCAGCGGTCAGGACCGTCCCAGGCTGCCCTCCCACACCAGCCCTTGGATGAAGGCACTGCCGCCGTCTGGGTGGCTGGGCCTGGGGCCAGCCTGGTGACACAGGTGTCCTCTGAGTGGGCGGGGATGGAGTGACAGACAACACCTTCTCTAGGACCTGAGACTCCAGAGGTCACAACAGAGGGGCTCCTGGCACAGGCAGGGGGCCTCGGGTGGAACTCAGCACCCTGCAGCGGGACCCAGCTACAGCCTCACGTGGCTGGCTGCGAGGGTGCACACCTATAATCCCAATGCTCAGGAGGCTGAGGCAGGAGGATCACAGCTAAATCAGTGCCAACTTGTCTAAAAAAACACAGTTGCTGAGGTAAAAGATCACTCAGAAAGCCAGGTGTGGTGGTGCACACCTGTAATCCCAGCACTTGGGAGGCTGAGGCAGGAGGATCCGTGCAAGTTCCAGACCAGCCTCAGCTACAAGAGTGAGCTCAAGGCCAGCGTGAACTACATAGCGAGACCTTGTCTCAAAAAGACACACACACACACACACACACACACACACACACACACACACACACACACGATCACTCAGAAAGTGATCCTGGTATAGAACCCAATTGCATAGCAAAGGAAACCTGAAGGGGCAGGAAGCGGCCTGGCTGCTGGAGTGGGGTGGAGGCTCCAACTATGCCGTGCCACAGAGCTAAGACTCTGGGCCCAGAACGCAGGCTGGGCATTCGTAAGCTGGGCACTGACGGCTGAAGTAGAGAGCAACTCATCGCACTCAGGTTTTAAGAACTTAAAAATAGACCAACCGCTTGGAGTCTGACGTAACAGGAAAGGACCAGAGAAGGCCTGGCTGACTCATGGGCTGCAGCCTTCCGGGATGATGCCAGGGTTTCAGGCCGCCAGGCTGCAGGCTGCAGGCGGGAGGCAGGGCTCCAAGTGGAGCCAGAGGCCTGGGGGAGGCTGAGGCAGAGACAGGCCTCAGAGAAACACTAAAACCCTCCAGCCAGTATCCAGAGGCTGAGGCAGGAGGACTGCCTGACGTGCAGGGCCAGCCTGGGCTACACAGCAAGAGCCTGTCTTCAGAAAAACAAAAATAAGCTGAGTAAAAACCTAAAGATAAGTGCTACGCATAAAGGCAAGAACCTGTGGCTTTCTAAAGGCAAGACATGGTGATATAGTTGGTTCTCCCAAGCGTGCTTTGCAGGCCAACTCTGCTAAAACACAAACATATGCCTGAGGACAACTTTAGTCTCCTGCAGGTCTGTCAGCTACACTAAGCTTAACCTGTACTCTTTAAGATGAACACAAGTCCTGCTAGCATATCATTTGAAGATTTCCCGGCTTTACCTAAGACCCACTCATTGCACTTTTAGAAAAACGTCTTTTATTTTGCCACAAGTTAACAGCTGCGACTTTACCCAGGCCATCAACGTTTATTTACAAGGTCTAATGCCAACAGTTTTTCCAGACAGTGCGGTCTAATCCAGGCTGGCCTTTAACTCGGGAATTTTTTTGGCTTGCTTAGGCTGCCTTAAGGGCGGGTCTGGTGCGGCACGTAGAGCTGGGGATCGAACCTGACTGAGTTTGACCGGCTGCTGCCCGCCCCTGTCCTCCCTGCGCTCCCGCTGGCGATCTGAGTTGTCAGAGGAGGCTGCTGCATTCCCGGAACCTTGGCTGTCCACCCAGGTGTCCCCCTAGTTGTTGGGGAACGACACTGGGTGTAGCCGGGACCCGAAAAGTAGACGACACTCGCTCAACCCTGAGCGCCTAGTAAGCGCCCCACTTCTTTCCCTTTCTTGCTGCAGTATTCTCCGCGCGCCTGCAGAGTCCGCTCTAAGTGGGGAGCACGAAACGTGCAGCTGGAGAAGGAAAAGGCACGCGACGGTGGGCGCTGTCACTCCAAGGTCGCCAACGCCACTTCTGCACGCTAACACCTCCCCCGGTGCATCCCGCGCCGAATCTCTAGCTGCGGACTCGAACTCGCGGTCGAATCTCGAGCACGAGTCCCACGCATGCGCAGACGCCGCAGGGAGCGGGGCCCAAACACACACGCAGTTCCCAGAAGATCGGGTTCTGGACTTGCTCCCAAGATCCCTATTCCTCAACTTTCTGTTGGTGAGCCGTAGCCCTCGCCAAGGCCACCCCCGTGTTCTCCACAAACCCACAACTCGGGGCCCCCACTCACCCCGCGCCGCGCCAGGAGGAGTCCGCCATTTCCCGCCTTCCACTCAAAGCCCCAGCGCAGCAAGTTTGGCCCCGCCCCCGCGCCGCAGGTCAGACCTCCTGGCCGAGTCACAGGAGGGGTGGCCGCGGGGCGTGGTGTGCCGGCACAGTGCAGAGCGGACGTCGCGCGAGCACAGAACCCCCCCTTTCCTCATACTTGGTATCGCCCACCAGCTGCAGGAGGTGGAGGCCGCGAGCTGGAAGGAAGGGGCGGAGATTTGCGACGCTCCACCCCGTCGTCGCGAGGCGGCACGCTCCCCTACCACGCCCCTCCGGAACCCGGAAGTGGGCGCGCGCTGGGCAGCGGCGGGTGCGGCGGGGCGGAGCGCGGTGGCCGGGCAGCGGTGGGGCAGCGGCGGCGGGCGGGCTGGCGGGTGTCCGAGCGAGGATCCCGCCCGGGACCCGTTGCCCGCGGCGGCCGAGGCCCAGGTGAGCCCGGGGAAGCCTGCGGGGGCGCTCATTCTCGAAGGGGCGGGTTGTGGAGGGCAAGGACGGACTGAGGGTCTTGTGGGGGGTGCGTTGGCGGGGGGCGAGGGGCGGTCCGAGCCCGAGGGAGCCGGAGAGGTGGTGAGAAAGCAGGGGAGGGAGGTGCTAACCGGCCGGCCGGGCGAGCGGGGAGCGCAGGCCGCGTCGGCCGAGGAGGACGTGGCTTGGGTGGCATTAGGGGGTCTCAGGAAGCGGGGCTGGGGCCCAAGGAGCGCAGTGGAAGCCCTGCCGGGAGCTACTGCTGGCGACAGGGTCGGAAACAGGCCCGTGGCGTCCCAGAGGGGAGAGGCTCAGAACCCACTGATGTGGCAAGCGGCTGTTGGGAAGGGGGAAGCGGGGGTGGGTGGGGAGAAAACGGGGACCGAGGAGGCGAGGGCGGCCTAGCCTGGTGCGGGTGCTGGGATGCAGACCCCAAAGATCTCCGTTTCTCTTCATTCACCTTCCGTACTGCACCCCCAGTGGCTATAGGATGCCCAGAGCCCCTCCGGGCGCCTCCTGCCCTGACTTGGAAACTGGTCAGCGCTCCAGGCGCTCAAGACGAGAGTAGGTGGATTCTGGGGTTTCAGGACTCGAGAAAGGAACGCGCGGGCCTCGAGGTGTGTTTCAGAGGGGAAAGAGGGATACCGCCATCTCTGCCGCCTCCATCCTTGGACTTAAATGGGTAAAACGACACACAGGAAGTGTGTTCCCCGGTAGTGGCGGCTGTGAGCTCAGCCTTCGCAGGGCCAGGCCACCATGTGACCCCCCCCTTCTTTCTGGGGGCTCCCAGAAGGCCAAGGATCTTGAAGAGGCTGCTCCCCTTCCCCTGTGGCTAGTGTGGCCTGTGGGTGAGAACATCACCGAGGGTCCCTCCCCTCCCTTCCCCAGGTGTTTTCCGGTCTTGGAGTCTGCCGTCCTCAGGTGTCCCTGAGGCTACTGAGGACTGTCACTGGTTCGGCTCTTTGCTACAGCAAGGGGCTGCAGCTGGTGTGTGTGGGGGGGAGTGATTGGCATCCATGTGTCCCCTTCCTGAGGGGACCTTTATCTGTGATCTATTAGAAAGGGGGCAGAGCTTATCTACGACACAATTCTGAATAGTTTCAGTGTATAAGAAAGCCTTAGAGGAGCACCGCAGTTCCTCTCCACAGTATTCTGCTTCGGGAGGCAAGGCTTGCAGCCCTGCTTGCCCAGGGACACACAGTGACAGCCTAGCCTTGCCTGTTACAGACGTTGTCTGTGGGGGCTGCTTTGGCCCAGATACCTCAGTGCCCCAGTGGCCGGGACAGATTGGCCCCGCCTTGGGGCCTCGTAGAGGCCACCTTCCTGCAGCAGAGCGCTGCCCAGTGGGGTCTCTGGAGGAGAGAAGCTGGGGGTGCCAGGGCACAGCCTCGGACGTATCACTCCACTGGTCGTTCACCCTCAGGAGGACGGGATCAGCGGTGTCAGCATTTTCCAGCCCCAGTCCCTCTTATTAACTTTGCCGACTGCAGGACCCGCCCTGCCTCCCAAGTCCTGCGCACCTCGCTCTTAAATTCCCACTCCAGTGACTGCGGGGTTTCCCCCTGCAGTGCTGGGCCAGGCACCCAGGACCTCACACCTGCCAGGCAAGGGTGCGGCTCGGTGGTGAGCATGGTGCATCTGTCCCCAGAGCCAGAGCCTGGCATCCCTAGGCAGGATGTCCTCACAATCAGTCTGGCTCCCAGGTACCAGGTGGGTGTTTGGGAATCTCCCTGCCTGATGATTATGGGGTCCGTTTCTCTTCCTCAACAGGGCTTGCTAACGGGCCGCTTCCCTTTCAGTTTTGCTGGATGGGCCTGAGCTCATGGTGCTGAGCATGTGACTGGCCTTGTCTCCTGGAGGAGGGGTGCCTGGAATCCCCCACGGAGCAAATGGTGCTCCTTGAGTGTCAGAGGTGGTATAGGACATCAGTGGGGTAGAACTAAGGATGAGCCAGGCAGGGCCTGGAGGAGTCGAGCAGGTTTCCCGGGAAGCTGAGTGGCTGCGTTGCACTGTGCTGGAGGCTGCGTAGGAGGAAGATGGGTTTGTGTGAGTGGATCCCACGGACGCTCCTCAGTGAGGGCCTGGGGCAGCTGCTTGGACTTCCCCTGGCTCTCCTCCTCTGCCAACCAGCTCCAGGCCCCGGCAGGCAACAGCTTGGAAGTTGGTGTGGACCTTCTCAGCTCTGCCATCATTTTGTGACCAGCTGGACCATCACTTGCTCCTGCCATTCAGTGCCCTGGGCGAGGCTGATGCTAAGATGTGGGTCCCCAGCCTCAGTGCGCCACGTTGTCTGTGCCAGGCTGCTTCTAAGAGCAGGACAGGGATCCAGGTTGTGTTTTGCAGTTACTTGTTAATCGGCAGGTCGCTTTAAAAAAAAAAAAAAAAAAAAAAACTTTATTTGTTTGTTTATTTATGTTACAGCCAGCTCAGCCTGCCCTGGGGGTGGGACTGGTGCAGCATGTGGTACCAGGCATCGAACTGCGGTCCCTGAGGTTGCCTAAGCTTGCCTAAGCAGGTGCTTCAGATTGCTGAGCTATCTCACCGGCCCCGCAGGTGTAATAAAGGAAGAGCTGCTGAGCCTGGGGGTGCGGAGGAAGGAGTGGCAGGGACAGCAGGAACCATAGAGGCCACTGCTTTTTGCTTCTTTGTATCACCCGTGACCTGGATTTCTGAAGGCCCCTTCCCCACCTAGGTACAAACTGTCGCTTTTTTTCTGAGAGTAGAGATACTAGGTTTTGGCCTCAAGCTCCTTTGCAAGTCAGCCCCGATGAAGGTGGCTTTTGTCAGCGTGTTATCAGTGCTGTGCCTTGCCTGTCGGCTCCCATGTGCCCCTTGCTGTGCTCCCCTGCCTGTCCCCAAGACTAGCGTCACTCCTCTGCAAGCTAGGGGACACCCATCCCAGGGCTGGGTGCTGATGGCCCCTCCTGGGCGCCGCCCCAGACCCCAGCCACCAGCCCCACGGTGCCAGGCCCTCTCTGCTCAGCCGCCAGTGAGCGGCCTGGTGACCTCCCCACTGAGAGCAAGACAGCCTTCTCCCTTCTGCCCTTGCCGCCACCCCAGAGGCAGAACAAAGGCCCCTGTCTCATCTTGCTGGGTCACTGCTGCTGCCACTGCCGGGCCAATCATGCTCCCCCTCGGGCCAGGAAAGAGCCCCACGCGGGCAGGCGTGTTCCCCAGGCAGCGCACCCCCCCACCCCCAACCCCCCACCCCCCCGTGAGGAATGCTGCAGTGATTCAGGGGTTCAGCCCAGGGCTCATCTGGCTGTGCATGAGCTGTTCCGTGACTCATGGGCGTGGCTCCGCTCGGCCCCTCCTGGTGGTGGTAGGTGTGCGCAGAGCGGGGGGGGGGGGGGGGGGGGGGGGGGGGGGGGGGGGGGGGGGGGGGGGGATGGCTCGTGACCCCATGTCTGCCAGCGCTGGGGAAACACAGCGCGGACGGACAGGTGCCCATTGTTCAGGGCTGGGCTCGGAGGTCAAGAAGCTGAGCCTGGGAGGCGTCCCGGCCTTCTGGGCAGCCTCGTCTCTCCCTGTGTGAGGCTGTCACAGTGGAGATGGTTCTGGCCTCGTCTGGGTCTGGTTTCCTTTCGGCAGGAAGCATGTCACAGGACGTGGGGTGCCCTGAGGACCAGGGCTGGTTTCTCCCACGGGGGTGGGCCCTTGACTCTCTAAGCATCTGGGGACAGCTGGCTTGTCAGCCCGGGTGAGGGACAGTAAGGAGCTAGGAAAGAAGGGGTCCATCTTGGGCTGGCACACTGCAGGCATGTCCCATGGCTGTGTCAGCTGTGGAAGGTCCCTGCTGGGGAATTTTCTGGATCTACACTCATAGGTTCAGGGTGACTCGAGAGGGCAGGGACCCACCCAGAGGGGCAGATCTCTTGGGAATTTATGGGGCACGTCGTAGGACCAGGGGTGGGAGCCCTGGGGAAACGTAAAAGTGGGTGTCTTTAGGGGTCCCCGTTCTCAGCATTGCCACGGTCGTCATCAAGGAACACTGCAGAGCAGCTCTGGGTGATGTGCTGGGAGGTGCTTGCAGAAGTCCCAGCCTCCCCGCCAGAGGGAACGTCGCTGGGAGCTGGCTGGTGTTGGCCAGGGATGTCCTCGTCTACACCAGGGTCAGCCCACGGGCTTGGGTGACTGCGGTGGAGTCACGAAGGTCCCAGCAGGCCGCAAGGCTGGCTGTAGGAAGGAAGGGGGCGATGGCATCCCCCGGCAGCCACCGTGTGGGCTACACCACGGCTTGGGGCTCACTGGGGTCCCCCACGCCACCAGATGTGGTTGCACCAGTGGCATCCTGTAGCCCAAGGCCCCAAGTGTAGTGATCCTTGCCTTGCTGTCTTAGGCGGGGCCCTCAGGCTCAGTATTGGCCGTGCTGGGGGCCAGTCCTGGACAACACACGATGACAGCCTTGGCCCTGACCTCCTGCGACCTCAGTCTTCTAGGGACGTGGGCGTCCTGTATGAGTCCTGATCCATTCGTGCCAGAGGCTGGCGAAGGGTGCCTGCACCCAGGGAAAGGCGGCCTTCTCTCTGCTCTTCACGCTCGCGGCCCCTGTCTGTGAGCTAGCAGTGTCTCCCAGCATGGGCGCCCAGCCTTGTGTCCTGCTCCTAGGTTATGTTCCCAGTCCTGCAGGGAAAGAAAGGAAAGAACCCAGGAGGAGGCTCGTGGTGCAGGTCAGCACGTGAGCTGTGCGCGTGCGCGGGCATGGGGCCTGCATGCGCCGCTGAGCCGCTCCTCAACCTGGCAGCCTCCTCATTGGCCAGCTCACTTGCTGGCTGGTGCTGAGCTGGGCCTCGAACCTGGGACCTTCGTGCCGAGCTGCATCTTCCGCCCTTTTTTAATTCCTGTTTTTCACTTTGAGACAGGGTATTGCCCAGGCAGGACTTGAACTCGCAATCCTCCTGCCTCAGCCTTCCAGGGTGCTGGGTTGACAAAGAATTTGATATTTTGCCTAGGCTCCATTCCCCAGATAGCTGCCAATGACTGTGAAATATTCCAAGATCTGAGATCTGGAGCCTAACCCTGGGGTCTGAGGTCAGACCGAGGAATGCTCGGCCTGCAATGGCTCCATAAGGCTGTGTCTCCACTGGGAGTGCAGGCTGCTGCCAGAAGGTCCCTGGGACCTCATGGCGGAGACACCGGCTCTCTCTTGACTGCGGCTTCTGGCCAACCTCTCAGGGTCCCTGTAATGGTCATAAGGTCTCTGCTCACCTGCTGTGCCGTGCCCCCGCCCAGAGCCCCAGTGTCAGTCCCCACAGTGCCCTTGCTCACGATGACGTCCTGGTGTCTGTCCCCTCCCAGCACCTCCCTCCACGGCCAGCCACACTGTCCCCAGGCCCCAGGGATGCACCCTGCTTCCCCAGGGGCTGCTGTGTCCCCAAACACTCTGCCCCTCTTTCACCTTAGCATGTCCCATCCTCCTGGGCCCCACCTCTTGGATACCAGCGGCTCCCCCACCTCAGACTGGCAGCCGGCAATGTAAGGATGCCGGGCTTGTTCTGCAGGTCACTGAGCTGATTTGTGGGTACCGTCCTTTGGACTGTCATGGGTCCTTTTTGTGTCTAATGGCCCAGGGCATGGACCGTGGAGGGACAGTCAGTGACCAGAGGCAGATAGATGACAGCCTCTTGGGGACACAGGGCTGGGTGAGGCACACGCCCTGTGGGGCCAGCTATCCTGAGGTGACCACAGGAGCGCATGGCCTTGAGGCCTCCTGGCTCCTGGGCTGTGACGGCAGTTGGCTGTGTCTGCTGCTGGGCACTGGAAAGGGGTCCTGAGGCTGCCATAGAAGGTAGCAGGTGACCATGTGGGCTGTGCGCCCCCATGCCTCCCGCCGCCCCCCTCAGGAGCCCTCCCGCCTCTTCCCTCGGGGACTCCAGGCCACCCCAGCTCCGCTGTCCTTGCCACCTTCGGCTTGCTGGCCTTGGGCGCGCAGGGGTCCTCCTGCCCCGTCCTCCTTGGTGTGCGGGCCGCTGTGCCCGGCTGCAGATGCCGCTGTGTGGCGCTGCACTCTCATCGGGGCTGTGCGCAGCAGCCTGGGCCAGTGGCGTCCCACCCACCCTGCCCTCTCTCTGTGCGCACTTGCATCAGGCCCATGTCCCCTTGTCCACCAGGGGACACCTTCCCTTCAGGCCAGGCAGACAGGATGCAGGAACACTGCTGGGCTGGGACCCACCCAAGGACGCTGCCCCTGTGCCCTCATCTGCTTCCCGCAGGACAAGTTGCAGCGCCCAGAAAGCGCAGGACGCCTGCCTTCCCGAGCGTAAGGCGCAGCGACTTCGCCCGGCCAGCCCGAGCCTCAGGGCTGCCCCGGCCCAGCCCCACCGCCTGCCTCCTTCCAATACAGCCCCAGAGCAGGCTGTCAAGGCTCTCCGCGCGCCTCACGAGGCCTGCGCAGTGTGAGAGGTGCCCTGGCTGGGTGGGCGGTACACCAGGCTGCAGCCACGGGACCTTGCCATGTCGTGTTTCTGGTTTTAGAGCAACACCGGTGGTCACTGTGGTCACACGTGTGTGACATAAGCTCAGTCACCAGGAACGGCAGCCACATTGTCTGCAGGCTGGCGAGGGCCTTCTTGCTCTGAGGATGGGCCAGTGCCCTGCACAGGCAACCTGGCCCTCCTGTGGCCGTGTGGGAGCCTCCCACTCAGGCGCTGCAGCCAGCCCCACCCCGACGTTTTCTGTGTGCTCACCGCGCTCACTTGCCCTGAGTGTTGGCTGCTGGGACGTTTCTGTTCTGGAGGTTCTGTTGCAGGGCTCACAGTGTCTCTTTGCATGGCCGCGTAGTACTCCGCTGGGGGTGGCCCACATGGTGTGTGGCCTCTGTCCATCCCAGCACTGTGCGCTACACCATGGTCTGTGTCTGGCTTTTCAGTTCAATTTCCACGTGGTGACGAGGAGGTGGCTTTTGTGTGAGCCCATGGCTGAGTCACCCTTGAGTTTGAGGCCTTCCTCTTGGCCTCTCAAGGCGGCTGGGGGTCAGAGGGGTGCCTCAGCTCTGGCACAGGGGGTGATGTGATTGGGTCAGGAAAGGATGGTTTGTCTGGGCTCCTGGGGTCCTCACAAAGACTGCAGGGGCTTATTCCGAAGCCCCAGACCCACTTCCCGCTTGCAGCTCCTGGGGGACAGGCTTCATGTGCACTTAAGACAGACCTTGGGCCACAGCACAGTCAGCTTCCAGGCCCGTGGTGGCAGGGACTCAGACTTGGTGAGGACCGTACACTGGAGGCCACAAGGCCGTGCTGCATCCCAGGGGCGACGGCGGCTTCCTGGAGCTGAGTTGCCGCCCTGAGCCCACCCTCCCCACAGTGGGACAGGAAGAAGGGCAGGACATCCCAAGCCGAGGATGCCAGGGCTGGCAAAGGCCTGGGCCGTGTCCTCCCCGGAACCGCCTTCCCTGTGGGAAGCAGGGCTGCGGCAGCTGTGTGCGGTCCACACAGACAGAGGCCAAGTGTAAAGGACAAACACAGGAGCTGGGGTGAGGTGTGGGCGCGCACCTGTTGTCCACCAGCCTGGCCATGTCACGGCGGTGGTGCCACGCTTTGACTTGAGGCCTGGCTGCTGTTCCCTGCGTCACCTTTCCAGGTGAGCAGCGCCTCGGCAGGTGGCAGCGTTCCTGTCTTGTGGCTGAGTGATGCACCAGTGTTGCACCTTCCACGTGGCCCGTGCACCGCTGATGGGCGCTGGCTTCCTCTCTACCTGGGTGTCGGGCTTGG
Source organism: Myocastor coypus (assembly GCA_004027025.1). Classification (NCBI taxonomy): domain Eukaryota; kingdom Metazoa; phylum Chordata; class Mammalia; order Rodentia; family Myocastoridae; genus Myocastor; species Myocastor coypus. The sequence goes on from PVJA010008273.1 coordinate 47,968, forward strand.
GCTGAGTGTGGTGAGCAGGGATTGGGGGTGCTTCCGTAGCGCTTGGGTTCGCACCCCCCTTTGTCTCACACTCCTGTGCTTCCGAGCCACGGCCACCCTCCCCCTGGGAGGCGCCACTTGTGGACCCCACAGGGCGCACCACGCTCCTCCCCAGAGCTGCTTCTGTGAGGCTGCATGTGCTGCCCCTTGCCCATGCTCTTCCCAAGGGCCGTGGAGCTGTTCGAGCCCCGAGCCAGATGGTGCTCAGAAACGTGGGGAAGATGTGTTCAGTGACTGCGACTGGTAGAAAGGGATCAAAAGTCGGTGGCAGCGGCACATGGTGGGCACCTGGCACTCCTAGGCTGAGGCGGAGGGTCGCAAGCTTGAGCCAAGCCTGGGCAAGACAGCAGCTAGCAGTACTCTGTCTCAGGATAAAGTTGTTTATCTAAAAAGCTAAAAGCGCTGGACTGTCAGAGTCCATGGGGGGCAGGGAGCATCCGAGAAGAGTTGGGGCCATGGTAGAGGTGTCTGGGCGGGCGGGTCAGGACCCCAGGCCACCCTGTGCGAGAGGCAGTGCTGCCAGGGGACCCCAGACAGGTTCAGCAGCTGGGAGGAGCCAGTCCTTGATTCTGTGGTGCTGGGCCGGACTGGGGGCTGCGCACGGCAAGCCCTGGCACTGGAAGTAAGTGCGGGGCTCCTTGGCTCTGGGGAAGGGGTGGGACTGAGACCTCCGGCCACCCTGCCACCCCTGAGCCTGTTTGGGCTGCTGCTGGCTGGGCCCCTCCCCCACTGGCCTCATGCTCTGTGTCATCCAGGCCTCTGGTGGCCCCGGCCCCTGGGACTCATGACACTGACTCACGGTTCTCCTAGGCCAGAGGTCACCAAACCCTCACTGCACAGGGCTTCATGGTAAGCGTTCTGAGCTTCCAAGCCGTCCCACCTCTGCCAGCCCCGGGTACTCTACCCTGCTGTTGTAAAAGGTGCCCCCAGACTGCCCCTGGGGACGCTTTCCTCTTGCAGCCAGCACTGAATGGGCTTGTCACCTCTTCCTCACTGTTTGCCCACCTCAGGAAGGGACTCCTCTCCATCCTTCAGAACCCATCCTAGATGTTACCACCCTGGCCCTCTAGGGTGATTGCTTCTGCTGAGTGTCCCTTGGGGTTGCACTTAACACCTGTGTGCATTTGGTGGCCTGTCAGCCTCCCTGCTTGGCCCCAGCCAAGCTCTGTTCATCTTCCTTTCTCCTCTCCTGGGTCCCGGTGTGCCCTGTGGACTCGTTTTCCAAGGCCCCAGGGGCCGTCGGCAGTGCTGCCTGCCTCTGCTTTCTCCTGCAGCCTTCAGGGGTAAGTGAGCACTTTTGCTGTTATGTTGGAGACAGGGTCGCAGCAAAGTCTTTCTCCGTGCTCCTCCCGCCTCGGCCTCCTGAGCGACGGGATGGCAAGCTTGCAGGAATGTGTGTGAGAACTCAGCCCTGGGGGCAGGGGGGCTCCAGAGGACATTCCCTGAGTGGGAACAGGCGCATGTGCGCATGGGCTCTGTCACCGGAGAGCAGAGGAAGAAGAGAGGCGCTTTCCACGGGCTACCTGAGGGTCAACAGGAAAGCACGAGGGCAGAGTTGTGCAGAGCGAGCCTGTCCTGGCTCATGTCCCAGCGAGCACTGCGGAGAGCCAGCTTCATAGTGCCTGTGGCTTTGGGACTGAGAGACTGGGGCTGCTGAGCCACGCTCCTGGCCTTGGGGGGATGCATGGGGGCTGCAGGAGGGGCCCAGGCGGGTAACAAAGGAAGACCCTAATGCTGACCAGGCTGCGAGGCCTTGGCCTCTGCCGCACCATGGGCCCAGGCATGCAGCACAGGCCAGGACCAGTGGCCTTCCAGGGTGACTGTCATTAGAGCCCAGCTTTGTTGCTCTGCATCGGCCCCCTGACCTTCAGCAGCGTTCCCTGAGCCAGTGGTGGCGAGGAGCTGCCTGCCCCTGGCACACTCCAGGGCACAGCGAAGGCGAGGGGAGGTCTGCAGGGGCAGCTGTGGGGGGGGCGTGGCCTCAAGCTCCGAGGAGGGTTGGGCCAGCAGTGTCCAGGCAAGGCACTCATCCTAAGAGCCCCTGGGAGGGGGCGGGAGGTGTCAAAAGTGGGGACAGGTCTGAGTCCAGTCTCTCAGGAGCTTGAGGCAGGAGAGCTGCAAGCGTGAGGCCAGTCGGCACAGCTGAGTCTGAGCGGAAACGAGAGCCGTGAGGGGCTGCCAGTATGGGGGCGCGCAGCTCTTACCTGAGGCTGGAGGGTCCAAGAGTCAAGCCCCACCCTTTAGAATAGAGGGTGCAGAAGGCTGGAGCTGGAGCTCGGAGTCTGTGTTCAGTCCCCAGTGCTGCAAAGACAGGGAGAAGACAGCTGCCCCGCGCCTCATTCAGGGACTGCCTGCCCCTGTGGGTGGCCCCACCTGCTGACACGCTCTTTCTTGCAGCCGCAGAAGCCAGCACGTGCCCAGGCCCGGGCGGCATGCGGAGGCCCCGTGGACGGCAGGATGAGTGTGAGCACAGAGGCGGGTGGCGCGGGTTGCCGGGAGCAGCGCACCTACGGCCTGCACATCTACCCACAGCTGTCCTGGACACCCAGCCCAGCCTCGTGCTGCGTGACAGCTACCAAGGACAGCACCACGGCCGAGGTCATCCGCGAGGCCGTGGCCCGCCTGCAGCTGGATGGCAGCAGGCTCTACGCGCTGGCAGAGGTGAAGGAGGCTGGTGGCGAGGAGTGGCTGCTGGACGCCAGCGATGCGCCCGTGCACCGCGTGCTGCTGTGGCCACGCCGGGCGCAGGCTGAGCACCCGCGTGAGGACGGCTACTACTTCCTGCTGCAGGAACGCGGTGCCGATGGTGCCATCCAGCACTTGCACTCGCCCCTAGTGGCACAGGCCTCGGCCACTCGGTGCCTGGTGCAGCGTGGCCTTCTGCCGCCGCCCGAAGCTGACGTGGACGACCTGTGCAACCTGCCCGAGCTGACAGAGGAGAACCTGCTGCGCAGCCTCAAGTGCCGCTTCCTGCAGCAGAAGATCTACACCTACGCCGGCAGCATTCTGGTAGCCATCAACCCCTTCAAGTTCCTGCCCATCTACAACCCCAAGTACGTGAAGCTCTACGAGAACCAGCGGCTGGGGAAGTTGGAGCCGCATGTGTTCGCGCTGGCCGACGTGGCCTACTACGCCATGCTGCGCAAGCGCGTGAACCAGTGCATTGTCATCTCTGGGGAGAGCGGCTCAGGCAAGACGCAGAGCACCAACTTCCTCATCCACTGCCTCACCGCCCTCAGCCAGAAGGGCTACGCCAGCGGCGTGGAAAGGACCATCCTGGGTGCGGGGCCGGTGCTGGAGGTGAGTGGTGGTGGGGGGGCGCATGTGCTGCTCAGCTTTGATCTTGGGCGCCTTCAGAAGAGTAGAGTCTTGCTACATCACCCACATTGCTAGGCTGAAGCTCGGCCCTCCTCCCTCAGCCTCAGCTGTGGCCTGGCTCGCTGGTGGGTGGGAGCCCTGGGTCCCATCCCCAGTGCTACTGCCAAACAGGAAGAACGTCGAGCCAGTGTGGAGGTGCGCACCTGCAGTCCCAGCACTCAGAGGCTGAGGCAGGAGGAGCGTTACAAGTTTGAGGCCAGCCTGGGCTGCAGAGCGAATTCAGAGTCAGCTTAGACTCCATAGTGAGACCCTGTCTCAGAAAAAAAAAAAAATCTGTGAGCAGGAATTAGAGCCCGGGGGTCCTGCTGCTGCTCAGGCTGTGTCACTGCAGCTGTGGAGACAGATCTGTGCAAAAGCTGGTGCCTGCGGTGCCAGGCATGCCGGGCTGTGGTGCCTGGCTGACCTCGGTGCCCTGCAGCTCACACACTGCCGCGTCTGCAAAGCCCATGGGGCTTTCGCTGTGCCTGTTGGGATGGTCCAGTGCGGGTCCATGGCACAGGTGCTCTGGGCTGTCGGTTGTAGCTTTTTCACTGCCTCATGATGTTCTTTTACAGCCCTGGGCTGGACTCGGCAAGGCAGCAGTGAGGAGTGCTCAGGGAGACGGCTGATTTGCACTGGCACACATAGGCATCTTTCCTGTGTGGGTCCTGAGAATGTCACGGGACAACTGGGTCATAGCACTCTCACTGCCTTGGGTGCCCGCACTTCCTAAAGAAGGTCACCAGCCGCAGGAGGCCTAGCCAGGCTCTCTGCCAACCCTGTACCCTCCTAAGGAAGGGACCTGAGCACTCCCAGCTTTGGTGCCCATAGGCACTGCTGTCAAAGTGTGGGGCACCTTCCGTCACCGCATGTGCGCAGAATGGGGACTAGTGGCCCCAGCTTCCCTGGAGCTATCACCCTGGCCTTTGTGTCACCTGGTCCAAGGAAGACCAAAGCCACAGGTAGTCAGTGTCTGCCAGAGTCCAGCGGCGGCAGCCAGGGCTTGTAGGTCAGCCAGGGAAGCACACGGAGGCCCTTCCCCTCCCCTGGGCTCTGGGCTGTGGCACTGGCTCTAGGCTCTGCTGCAGGGCTCCTGTGGCATCCCCTGTGTGTGTGTGTGTGTGCCTAAGTTTGGCCACTTCTGCCTGGCTTGACTCCAGCGCTGCCCTTTGGCCAAGGCTTGGGCCCCATCCTGATAGTGTTAGGGGGCCAGGGTCAGAAGAGTGGCGCTGTCACTGAGCCGTGGGGTCTCTTGGGCCCAGGGTTGGCAGAGAGGGTGAGCTTGATTCAGCCCACGCCCCTTGGCGTCATGCCAGTGGTGGGCCACATTGTGATGGTTGTGGTGGAGGGAGACGGAAATAGAGCGGCAGAGTCCCAGGCCCACAAGTCTGTGTTCCTGGAGTCTAAAGACTTGTGTGAGGCAGGCCTGTGTCCGCAAGTGCGGAGAGCAGTGGTGTAGGGGCTCAGTACCAGGGGCCAGGTCCTAGCTGGTCCCCAGGGACGGAGCAGACCCTTCACAGGCTTCCCACCTGTACTGCTGCAGCTCTGCTTATAGACCCCGCTCAGCGTCCGGGTTCTGGGTGAAAGTGGGCAGAGTCTTGGCGGGGCCGCTGGTAGCCTCAGGGGCCCCGTGGGGTGGCGCGGCATCTAGCTCCATGGGTGTTCTGGTCCCCGGAATTGGGTCCCCAGCCCCAACCCAGGCTGCCCCTGGGCCCTGGCACACCTCCTAGCCCTGGTCAGTTCAGCTCCATGAGCTGGCAGAGCCAGGCTCCTCAGGCTGTCCCAGGCACAAGGGTGGCGTCCACTCCAGGTTCCAGTCGAAGTGTGAGCCAGCACTGTGTCACGGGGTAACTGCTTCCCAGGAGACTTTCTAGTTTTTGGTTTTCTAAGACATGGTCTTGCTGGGTACCCCAGGCTGGTTTAGCCTCAGCCTCTGAGTCCTGGGATGGCAGGCAGGCATGCGCCCCCACACCTAGCTGTAGGAACAGGTGGGAAGGGACCAGAGCTTTGGCTTCAGAGCTGAGCTGCTCCCTGGGGGCTCTGCGGGTGTGGGGCAGGGTCTTGCTGGGGCCTGCGGGTGCTGTCCCTCATGTTGAAGGGTGTGTGGGGCAGCGTCCACAGGCGGGACTCCCGACCCTGCACCCAGGCATGCGACAGGCCTGCATTTCCCGGACACTGCTGATGTGCCCAGGGGACCAACTCTTCCCTGCATGGGCACTGCCAGCATGGTCGCCCTGGAGTTCCAGGGCACCGCGGTGCCAGCCTGTGGCAGGCAGAGCTGCGTAGGTACTAGGCTCCTATGGTGTGTGCTTTATGGCCCCAGGCCACACAGCAGCCTCACTCCTCAGGGAGCTCTGGGCCCCAGGAGAGAGGCACACAGGCATGAGGTCGGGGCTTCGGGCTCACGGTAGGGCCTCCCTGAGGCCCATGAGGGCAGGGCTGCTTCCTTCAGGGAGCTGGCTGGCAGGGCTCAGGGTTCTCGGTGTCCCTCTGCCCGCGGGTGCGCCGCCCGTGTGCATCTGTGCGGCCCCGTCCTCTTGGGGTCCCCAGTTGCCCTTCCCCATCACTTAGGGTCAGGGTTGAGGAAATCTAGATGCTGGCCATGTGTTCTGTCCACTCAGCGCTCATCCTGAGTCTCAGGGGACCTCATTTTGAGATCCTGTTCTTTGTCTGTTTCGCTTTCTTTTTTTTCTTTTTTTTTTGAGACAGGGTTTCATTATGCAGTTGAGGCTGGCCTTGAGCTCACTTTTGTAGCCCAGGCTGGTCTCGAACTCGCACTGATCCTCCTGCCTCAGCCTCCCAAGTGCTGAGATTACAGGTGTGTGCCACCACGCCCGGCTGGTTTCGCTTTCTTGAGGCAGGCTGTGGCCATGTAGCCCAGGCTGGCCTCAAGCTTGCAGCTATCTTCTTGCTCACCGTGGCTGCCACCATGGTTGTCAGATCCTTACCATAGTTACACCTGTGAAGGCCCAGTGGGGCTTACGTACAGCCTTCCGGGGCTCATGGGGCCCCAGCAAGTGGCTCCGCAGCCTGGTCAGTCTCTGCACACTGCCTCTCTGGTGCTTCCTGGGCAGCATCCAGGATTCTGCTCAGTGCCTGAAAGGAGAAGTGGGTGTATGGAGGTCAGGGCGCCTCTGGGCGCCCCTTCCCCCTGGGGTTGCAGCCTCGCCGTGCAATTCTGACCAGAAAACAGGAAGGGCGCACTGTGGGCAGCTGCCTGATCAGCTGATGCACCCTACAGGTCAGCGGGGCCTGTGTGCTGGGTCGTCAGTGAGCAGTGGGGGGCGGGGCTTCCTTGTGTGGGACCCACAGTACTGTGGGGACCCTGGGCTCCCTGGAGGCCATGGTAGTGCAGCCCTGGAGGCCTGCAGCTCTGGCTGGGCCTGTCGGGGTCAGGGTCAGGGTCGGGCCCTGGGGCACCTGGGCTGCTTTCATTCAGAAAGCAGAAATGAAAGGAGGATGCTGACGCCTGTGCTTTGTTCCCAGGAGAGGAGGCCCCCTGCCATGACGCCCTGACGAGGGTCCCAGCCCAAGGCTGTGCCCTGCCCGCTAGTCTGGTTCTAACCCCTTTCTCCCAGCCAGGCTCATCTGCAGGTCACCTTGACCTCGGCCCCTCAGGCCATACTGTTCCCTGGTCTGCAGGCTGAGGGGTAGCTGGGGCAGGCTTGGCAGACATCGGGGCCACTGACTCATCTGCACCCTGAGCTCATGTGGACAGACTGGCCACCACCGCGGTGTAGGGGGACCTGAGGTGTGTGGGAGCGCCACGCTGCCGGAGCGACGGTGGTCTGGAGCCAGGGGCTGCCAGCTCCGACCTCAGCCTCCATGGCTGGGTTTGTTTTTTTTTCCTTGTTTCAGAACTTTTGTTTGTTTGTTTATTTATTTTTATGGCTGGCTCAGCCTGCCCTGAGGGCAGGGCTGGCGCAGCATGTGGTGCCGGGGTATCGAACCTCGGTCCCCACAGCTGCCTAAGCTTTCCTAAGCAGGCGCTTTAGACCACCGAGCCATCCTGCTGGGCCTGTGGCTGGGTTTTTAAAGTGCTTTGAGGTTTACCTAGGTACAACCCAGTCAGGTGCAGTGATGCACACTGTAATCCTCACTATTTGGGAGACTGAGTCAGAAAGATCAGAAGCTTGAATTCAACCTGGGCAACTTAATAAGACCCTGTCTTGAAGTAGAGCGGAAAGGAGCAGCGGCATCTCAGTGGGAGCCCCAGGGCTCCACCCCAGTGCTGAGCAACTGGGGAGGGGAGGGCACTGGGGGAGGGGAGAGGGAGCAGCAGCAGCTAGAGGCAGAGCCAGCCCACGGCACTGTGTCTGCTGCCTGGGCCTGCCTGTGGTCCTACGGGGTGGGCACATGGGGCACTGGGAACAGTCACCGTGGTGTGCAGCTGTCTAGACGCAGAACATTCTCATGCCCTGGGGATAGCAGAGGAGCAAGGAAGCCCCGTGGCTCTGTGGGCTGGGGCAGCACCAGGAGGCTGGCTGTGGACCCTGGCCAGGTGGGTTGCGAGGGTCCTGCAAGACCAGTCACTGGGCGCCCTGGCGCTGAGCACCTCCCAGCCCCATCTTGCCCATGTCCAGGGCTGACCTGGCCTGGCCATCACGAGGCCAGTGGCTCTGTGGTGCGGTCACAGATGCAGGTACAGCTGGGGGACCCAGATCTGCAGGGCGGGGGCAGCAGGGCAGAGCCCTGGCTGGGCATGGGCTGAGGGCTGAGGGCTGAGGGTGCACTTCCTGTCCCGGCCTCAGTGTGCTGTCCCCAGTGGGTCCTCGCCCTCACGGTGCCCTGCTCTGTGCTCAGGGTGTCGTCTCCGCCCACTGCTGGATGCTGGCCCCACCCCATCCCCAGTGGTACGGGCAGTGTCTGGGTGCTGGGTCCTGGCTTCCACATCACAGAGGTGCTCTGCCCAGGTACCCGTGGGTGACTTTCTGGCAGCATCAAGCTGTGAGGTGCCCAGGCAGGGGACAAGGAGCAGCAGCCTCACCCTTGTGCCTTGCTGGGAGCCTGCGTCTGCCGCAGCTGGCACCCACCCGCCCGCCCACTGCCTGCCTTCTTTTCTTCCTTCTCTCCCCCGCTCTTGCCTCACTTTGCTTTGCTTTTTTTTTTTTCTTTTTCTCTTCTTTCAGTACTGTGGATGGTACCCAAGGTCATCACACTGGGTTGCGCCCCAGACATTTTTTTAAAAAATAATTTTTTATTTAGCTTTGTCTTTTTAGGGAAGGGGCTGCAGGGACGGGGTGTCCAGGGTCTCACTACTAGGTCAGACTCAATAGTGATCCACCTGTTTACAGCATCCCAAGAGCTGGGATTACAGGCGCGCCTGCCCCTGTACCCAGCCTCAGTGTCCTGGGGGTGGGGCCAGCTCGGCAGGCCCAGGATGGAACCCCCAGGCTCTGAGCCTGCTTTAACCTGCCGAGCTATTTGGCCGGCCCCTTTTCATTTTTTTTTATTTTGAGACAGAGTCCCACCAAGTCACCAAGTTGCCCAGGCTGGGCTCGCATTTGGTCTCTTCGTACTTGACCCTCCTCGAGCCCTGGGATGCTGGGCTCACCAGTGCGCTGCCCACCACCCACCAACAAAGCCTGGCATCCTGGGTGAAGCTGCCTGCACACGAGAATTCAGGGTCCCCTGTAGCCCGGCCCCTCTGGCTGCCTCACAGCCTCCTGGCTCCAGTCCTGGCTCTTGAAGTAGCAGTGGCCAGAGGCGGGAGCTGGTCCCTGCTGACGGCTCTGTCGCCTCTCCCCGTTCGTGGTCCTTGTTTCTGTAGCTTACTTGCCCGTGGTTAACCACAGTTCTAAAATACCGAATGGAAAATTCCCAGAATAAAGTCCGTAAGTTTTCAGCCTCACGCTGTGTTGGGCGGTGTAGCGGAGGGCCATACACCCAGAGTCTCGGGACCTTGGGACCCCAGGACCCCCTCCGCACATCCCCACCACCCTGAGTGCATACCAACAGCCGTGGCATGTGCAGACTCACAGGCAGCCCCTGGGTCCTGGCACGCATGCTTCCTGGATATGAGATGCCCAGGCCACAGAGTGTGAACCACTTTGCAGGGCGCCCTCCTGGCTCTTGGTTCTGGGTTTTATGGCCCCTCCACCCTACCCCTGCGGCTAAAGCTCTGCCACGCGAGGCTGTGGTTCAGTTGGACCTTTTCCTTTTGGAGGTATTGGGGATGGGGCCTGGGGCCTCTCGCGGGCACGGCAGTCACTCGCCCTGGAGCCACACCCTGCTCTGTTTTTAAAATCTTTTATTTGGTACAGGATCTTGCAATGCAGTTTTTCTTCTTTTCTTTTATTTATATTATGGCTGGCTCAGCCTGCTCTGGGGGTGGGGCTGGTATAGCATGTGGTGCCGGGGATTGAACCACAGTCCCTGTGGTTGCCTAAGCTTGCCTAAGCAGGTGCTTTAGACTTCTGAGCCGTCTCACCAGCCTTGCTATACAGATTGGATTTGTAGTGATCCCCCTGACTCAGCCTTCCCATTGCTGGCGTTACACGTGTGTGCCACCACGGGTTCTGGGGCTGGCATGACATGCAGTACTGAGAGTCGAACTTGGGCCCCTGTACTTACCAGGCAATTGCTCAGACCACCAAGCTGTCTGGCCCCTGTCCCTGTTTGTTTTGAGCCAGGGTCTTGCTGCACTACCCAGGCTGGGCTCAGACTTCAGTCCTCCTACCTCAGCCTCCCGAGTAGCTGGGACACCAGGTGTGACTGCTGTGCCTGGCTTGGTGTCCTGGTACAGCTGGTGCTGGCCCAGGTGTTGGCTGCTGGTCGCCTCCATCCCTGTCTTCTTGGGAAGCCTTCGCACCTATGCAGGCGGCGGCTGGGGCTGTCTCTCCTTGCGCCCCTCCACTGAGGAAGTGAACAGAGCCTGGAACGGCTCTCCTGGGGGCACTGAAGCCGTGCGGATCTTCCCCTGCGCTTCGGGCTCTTGTGCTTTCCCACCCTGCTCACCTGGATGCCACCTGGCTTTTTCCACCAGCCTGCAGCCGGTACCCAAGTTGGCCAGCAGGTTTGTGTGAACAAAGCACATAGCCCCCCCCCACACACACACATGTGACCATCCCTAGTGCACACAGTTTGGGGCACCCTGCTGGAGGCATTTCCCAGCAGGCCACACAGGGCAGGTGCTGACCTCTGCATCCTAGATGCAATGCATCGCGCGGCTGCTAGAGCGCAGTGTGCGTGCGTGTGTGTATGTGTGTGCTTTTGGGGAGGTGTGAAGCAGTTGCTAGAGCACAGTGTGCATGTGCACATGCGTGTGCACATGTGACGAGTGCTCTCTGGGAGGCGTGAAGTCTGGCCTCGGCCCAACCTTGCAGGAAGGCCCTGCCCCCATTCCCAGCTTTCCCACAGTGCAGGGGTGTCTCTGCTCACAGCCTGCACCTTGCCTGGGTCCCTAAATCACCTGGCTGCACCGCCTCTGAGCTGGGACAGCCAGGGACTCGGGCCACTACAGCTGGGCCTGCAGAGAGGTCCCATGGGGAACAAGGATGGGATAGGCAGGAGTGAGGCAGCGTGGCTGGGTGCGCCACCCAGCCCAAGGCCATTTTAGTCTGAAACGGAAGCAGTATTTTGGGACACCGTGTCCAGAGCAGAGCGAAATTACCCTGTATATTTTAGGTGCCCAGTGGGCCTGGTGGAGATCAGACAGCCAAAGAGGGTGAGAGCCTGGGCCTGTGCACACCGCCTGCCCCACGTGACCACGCCCAGCCCTTGTCAGCTTTAGCTTGAGATGGGGTCTGTCCAAGTTGCCCATGTTGGTCTTGAAGTTGAGTCCTCCTGCCTCAGCCTCCCCAGCCGCTGTCATTACAGGTGTGTGTGTGGCCTCTCACCCCAAGTGCGCTGGGGCTTTGCTGTTCCAGGCTGCAGGCTGCATGTGACGGAGGGTCCCGCCTGTCCGTCTGTCCGTAGTACCTCCTTGCTGTTTTCACGAAGTCATGGCCAGGCATCTGTGGGTCACACTTGTGGCTTATGCCAACCTGTGGCTTTCCACAGTGCAGCAGCTGAGGCCAGGCACAGCAGGCCTCCCTGGTGACCCTCCCATGTCACTGTGGAGATGCCCTGGAGCTGCTTCCCATGGGACTCAGTCTCCCAGGCCCTGAAACCTGGTGCCTGGGGTCGCAGCTTCTGACCAGCCTAGGGTCCCTGCCACCCCCGAGGGGATAGTGGCTCCAAGGGCTATGTCTGTTTCCTGTCCTGTACAAACACTGGGCCACTTTGCAGAAGGGCCAGAGCATCTGTGGCCTTGGTACCAGGAGTCTTGGGGACCTCTGCACCCACTGAGGGATTTGGGGTAACACAGCCACACCACAAGGACATGTGTCCCCTGTGTGGAGAAACCTGCATCTCAAGGAGCAGGCAAGGAAAGATATGATATCACAGGACCCCACGCTGCCGGACGCCTGCACAGGCCCGGGACCCCCCCCCCCGCTGCGGGACACCCGCGCAGGCACAGGACCCCCCACTGTGGGACGCCCTCACAGGCCCAGGGCCCCACGCTGCGGGACGCCTGCGCAGGCATCCCTGCTCCAAAAGGCCCCTGGAGCTCAACCCTAGCCAAGAGCCTCTCGACAGACCCAGAGCCATGCTGTGTGCTGTACCTGAGCTGCAGAGCCAGGCCAGGTGACAGAAGGGGTGAGGGCCCCCCGCCCAGTTCACAGGAGCACCCTGGTGAGAGGGGCTGGGAGCACTGTTCTGGCGGTGGCGGTGGCAGCGGCAGTGGCAGCGGCAGCGGCAGCAGTCTGCATGGTCGTGCAGTGACCTCCACTCACAGAAACAGCCAGGGCAGATAGCCACTGGAACAGGGCTGAGGAGGAAAGGCGAAGCCCTGGCTGTGCCTCCAGCCCTACCTGGAAGTGAGGGGGTAAAGAAAATGGAACAGGTAGGTGGAAGGTAGAGAGACAGCCAGCTGAGCTGATCAGTGGATCTGTGGATGGATGGGTATGTAAACAGCAAAATGCCGCGGTAGGGTGTCCAACAAGCTGCTGTCATTTGTGCAATGTGGCCCAGACCCAGAGGGACAGCCTGCAGGCCCCAGGCTCTGTGCCGGTGTGGACAAGGAAGCAGGACCTCAGGTGGGGCTTCCAGGATTGGATGCTTTGGACGAGCAGCTGAGTGGGAGCCCGTGTTGGCCAGCAGGGCTGAGTCAGGAGTCCTGGGCTGTGCGTGTCAGTCCTAAAAGGCAACTCGGGAATCTGTAGGGAGGACACACGCAACTGGCTTGGTTCTGGGGTCACTGTGCGGGGCACACGTCTGTCAGAATCCTGTGCCTCGCCCCAAGTCAGTGTCCTGCCCGGGACACACTGCTTCTGTGTGCAGCTGCCCTGTGGTAGGGAGCCCTGAGAGGCCCTGGGAGATGTGACACCGACACATGTGGGTCCTAGTGGCCGGGAGATTAGGTGAAGACGTGGACTCGAGTGAACCCTTGGTTGAGTGAGGCCAGGATACTGCCCTCATGTCAAGACAGAAGGCCAGGTGCTGTATGCTTTCCGCCGACTCCAGAGCTGCTGCCGCCGGGCGGGGTGGCACACACTTGTCGTCGCAGCAATCAGGAGGCTGAGGCAGGAGGATGGGTAAGAGTGGAAGCCAGCCTGGGCTCTGTAGTGAGCCCAAGGCCAGCCTGGACTGCACAGCAAGGCCTTGCTTAAAAAAAAAAAGAAAAAACAACTCAAACACTATTGTAATAAGGCTGGTGCATGTTGACACCTGTAGGCCCAGCTACTTGGAAGGTTGAGACAGGAGGATTACTTGAGCTTAGGAGTTCTGGGCAACCCTGATCAACAGAGCAAGACCCAGCCTCAAGAATCACTCCTGAAAGGAAAGCCTTGCGTTAGGAAACCGTCTGTCCCACTTTTCTTCCTTTCCTGCTTACCCCTCCTGTCTGTGTCTCCCCCACCCTGCCCCTCTGTAGATGGGTAAGTCCTGGCCCCGTGGCTCGACCCGGGACCCTCCCTCGCCCTCTAGGTGCTGAGGTCAGGGTGTGCCCTTCGTGGTGCTCGGCTGCACAGCCGGGGCAAATGGCTCTCCTCACACTCTCGGTCTTTGTTCTGTGATCCCCCTCTGGCAGGCGAGGGCCGGTGGCGTGACGTGGGGTCGTGGAGGCTGGTGGTGGCCCACGGATGGGCCGGGCATGAGGCAGCCCTCAGGTGCCTGGCATTCTTCATGCGAAGGAGGCAGTGGTGAAGCGGTGCAGCACGCCCAGGAGCAGGCCCAAGAAGTCTGGGAGAAGGTGACCACAGGTCACGGAGGCCGTTGCCCCACGGCAGAGCGCCTGGGCCAGCCGGGACAGTGACCTCCCGCCACCTACGTAAAAGCCCAGTGGGCCCGGGCCTCAGCAGCTCTGCACCGTCCTGGAGAGCACAGCGTCGTGAGTGTGATTCCCAGTGTCAGTGACAGTAACAGGCTGTGAGGTGTGCACAGAAGGAAGCCGAGCAGGGCCGTGCAAGGTCACAGCACCCTTCCCACACCTCCACACGGTGCCCAGAGCCTGTCCTGGACCTCGGTAGCGAGTCTGGCAGCCGTAGACCCCACGCCCACAAGTCTCCATTTAAGAGCGTCACTGTCCCCTGGGCCTGTGGTCACTGTCCTGTCTCCAGGACATACCTCACGTGGGGACGTGGGCCGCTGCGGGGCACCTGTGTCCCTCAGGGCCACATCAGAAATGGCAGGGCCCTGGCTGCAAGGTCACCAGGGGGACCTAGTGGTGCTCAGTGCTGTCTCAGTCTCCCTCGTCTGGAGCGACTGTGTTCTCCCTCACAGCTCCCAGGCCTGGCCTGCTTTGCCCCTCGGCCCTGAGGTGCCAGGCAGAGCAGCACTGTCTGGACCCTTCTGAACATCCTGTCCTCCAGGCCAGGCATGGGCACGAGGAACGGCAGAACGCGCCCACTCACTGCGCTAGGTGCCCAGGAATGTCAGTGCCACAGTGGTTTCGTCAGGTTTCTGTAGTACAGAGGATGGACCCAGAGCCTTCCTGTTGAGCTGCAGCCCCAGTTCTATATTTATATTTCTTTGACACAGAGTCTCAGGAAGTTGCCTGGGCTGGGCTGGAACTTGCAGCCCTCCTGCCCCAGCCTCCCGGAGTGCCGGGATGGCAGACCTGCACACTGTGGGTGGGTCTGCCGAGAGGAGATGCGTCCGTGGGCTCAGGGCTTGGGAGGTTCTGCTCAGGGAGTGCCTGGCCCTGTTGCTGTCGTACCCGTGCTGGTGTGGATGCTTGGGGCCGAGCCAGGAGGAGGATGGGAGGAGAGAAGGCCCCAGCCTCCAAGGGCCCCGCCTCCTCCCTGGATGAGGGGATAGCCACGTCTAACACAGCGAGGGCCCTCATTGGCTGGGGCACATCCGTTCCTGTGCCGTAAGACGGGCTCACGTGGACTATTTCATACTAGAGTGGCAGGCCTAGGGGGCTTATAGGTGAGTGTGAGCCTGGCGTCCCTGTGGTGAAGTCAAGCATCTGGGGACCACTGGGGAGTGGCCAGGTTGGGGTGGCTGTACCCGCCGGCTTTGCAGCAGTGTCTGTGGCAGCGTGCCTGGGACCACAGCCAGGCTTTGGAAGTGTCAGCGCTCACTGTTGTTCAGTCCTGCTGATGTTTACATAATGTAGTAACTTTTTTTTTTTTTTTTTTTTGTGAATGTGTGGCATTAGGGGTGGTGGAACCTGGGGTCCCATGTCTTGCACATCCCCACCCCTTTTTAGAATTTTATTTTGAGATAAGGTCTTTCTGAATTCCCTGGGTTGTCTTCAGACTTGCGATCCTCCTGCCTCAGCCTCCCCAGTGGCCTCCCAGGACCACCAAAGCTGGCTAGGATTTTTTTCAAGACAGGTCTCACTATGTAGCCCAGACTGCTGTTCATTCCGCTTTCTCAGCCTCTAGGCTGTGAGCTGGGGTTACAGGCATGCATTATCACGCTCAGGTATGGCTGGAGTTTTATATGGAAGCCACCAGGTGGACAGTTTTTCTTAAATGTCTGATAAGTGGGCCGGTGAGATGGCTCAGCGGTCTAAGGTGCCTGCTTAGGCAAGCTTAGGCAACCTCAGGGACTGCAGTTCAATCCCTGGCACCTCATGCTGCGCCAGCCCCAACCCAGGCAGGCTGAGCTGGCCATAATATAAATAAGTAAATAAAGTAAGTAAGTAAGTCTGATAAGCAGCTTTTGCATGAAGGAAGTAAACTCTGGAGTGCTTTTTTTTTTTTTTCTTTCGGTACCGGGGATTCAACTCAGGACCTTGCACTTGCCAAGCAAGCGCTTATTCTGCTGAGCTGTCTTGCCTAGCCCTGGGATGCATTTTTTGTTGTTCTTTTGTTTTTGTATTTTGGAGAAGATGTTCAAGGTCTCACTAGTAGATCAGACTTCGTAGTGATACGCCTGTTTACAGCCTCCCAAGAGCGGGGACTACAGGCATACGCCACCACACCTAATCTCCGCCCCGTGGGTGGAGATCGGGCCCCTGCCCCCTGCACCTGCTTGCAGGTGCTTTCATCTGCTGAGCTATTTGGCTGGCCATTGGGGTGCATTTTTATTTTAGGAATTACGGGAGTTCTGTACAAGTCAGTAGCAAACCAATTATCAGAAGCCATAGGTTGTAAGTTCTACAGGAGTAGAGCACATTGTGGTCCACATCTATCCTCCTGTCTACTTTGGAAGCTGAGGCAGGAAGGTCTCAAGTTCAAGGCCAGCCTGGGCAACTTAGCCTGTCTGAAAATAAAAGTTTTGGCTGGGAGGGTTAGAGCTCTTGCCTTGCATACACAAGGCCCTGGGTTCAGTCCCCAGCACCACACACACACACACCAAACACACATACCCCAAAACAAATGAACAGAAAAAAAAAGGAAAAGAGTGTTTGCCTTATGTGAAGTAAAATTTTTTTTAAAGTAGAAAAAGGGCTGGGAGTATAGCTCCCTGGGTCAAATCCCCCGTACCAGGAGAGATACCACGTGGCTGTCAGCACATGCACACACGCAGCTTGCCACCCTCCTGCCCCAGCCTCTGAGGGCCAGGGTCCCAGGTGTGCGCCCCCACACCCATTAGGACTGAGTGCATTTTCTTTTTTTCCTTTTTTTTTCTTGCTTCAGAGCTTTTTGTTTGTTTGTTTGTTTGTTTTTATGGCTGGCTCAGCCTGCCCTAAGGGCAGGGCTGGTGCAGCATGTGGTGCCCGGGATCGAACCGTGGTCCCTGCAGCCATCTAAGCTTTCCCAAGCAGGCGCTTTAGACCACTGAGCCATCCTGCTGGGCCCCATTGAGTGCATTTTCTGCTTCATCACACTTTTTACTAAAGTGAAAGGAACCCCGGAGCTGCAGTAGCCCTAACTCCCTCACAAGCCCAACTTAGGCAGAAGCCAGAGGCCCCTAGTGAGCCCGGTTAGCAAGTCCCGTCCCCCCCGCCCCCCACTGTTGTCTGCTCTGCTGTGGGCGCCTGCACTGTTGCTGTCCTCTGCGATGTGTGACATTGCCTTTGGATAGACCTGTAAGGGGGGTGATGGACATAGATTTTTTTTTTTTTTTCTTATGGAACTGGGTGTTGAGCCATTTATGTCCTGCAAGCACAGTGTCTGTGAGCCACCGTCAAGCAGTTGTCCTTGTCAGCTTTGTGGCACTGGGGGTGAAGCCAGGAGCTTCACCCTGAGCTGTACTGGGGCCCTTTTACTCCATTTTGTACCAGGCTCTTGCTTGCTCTGAGTCGTCCAGGCTTGGTTCAAATGTGCAGACCTCCAGCCTCAGCCTCCCCCGGTGCTAGATGGCGGGCATGGACTACCCCGTCTGGTAGCCCCATTTCTTTTTTTTTTTTTTTTTTTTTTTTTTTTTTT
>PVJA010008274.1:0-44897 GCA_004027025.1 Myocastor coypus
AAGAGTAAAAAGACAAGACACAAATTCCAAAACTGTTTTAACCTAATACATATTCAGGGCAAGGTCTTCTGTCTAAAACTTTTAAAGAAGTAAAAAACATTAAGTCCCAAAATTGAAAACCCAGTGTAGAAATGGGCACCTGAGATGAACAGACACTTCTCAGAGTAAGAAATAAAAGAAGATAATAAGTACATGAAAAAAGCACCACATCACCAGCCATCCATGAAACATAAATTAAAGCAACACTTAGATATGCTTTTACCCCAGAAATAATGGCTATCATAAAGAAATCAGCCAACAGCAAATGTTGGAGAGGGTGCTGGTGGGAATGCAGACTGGTGTAACAATAATGGAAATCATTGTGGAGACTTCTTACAAAAACTAGAATTGGAGATCCCATTCAGTCCAGCTATCCTCCTACTGGGAATTTTCCCAAAAGAACTGAAAACATCATATCATAGTGATGTTTGTGCTTCTATGTTTGTAGCAGCACAATCTGTGATAGCCAAATCTTGGAAACAACCAAAATTCTCATCATCTAAAGAATGATTGAGAAGATGTGGTATTTTTATGCAATGGAGTATTACTCAGCTATAAAGAATGATAAATTCTAAGTCTTCATATATAAGTAGATGCATATTGGACATATATACACAAGTGAAATAAGCCAGACCTACATGTGTAAATATTTTATAGTCTCCCTAGAGTAAGAACTCAAAAGAAGAAATAAAAATGAAAAGGTATAACACAGCTAAGTGGAAATAAAAAATTTAAGAGTTAAACAATGAAGAGACAGCTAACAGAAAAGTTAGGAAACATGGCAGGGGCTAAACCATCCACTCATATATTCACAGGATGAATTAGATCATGGTCCTAAATATCTCCAAAAGTTTTTTGATATTGAGGATAGCAATGTGTAATACTAAAACTCTGCTTGGCATGCCTGTCATTCTGGTCTTTGTGATATGTGCAGCTTGTAATGTCATGTCAATTATTGCTATGCTGCCCTTCAAGTAAATGTTTGCTTTTCAAAACAAAAAGGAGATAATAAAAGAGAATAAGTGACAAGGAAAAATGCCATAGGATTAACCTGTTACAATTTTCTATATGGTGAGATTTCTAAATGTCCCTGTAAAAATGTGGATGTAACTGTTTTTTGTTTTGGTTTGTATTTGCCACATTCTATAGGGGTTTATTAGAGTATTGATGATTAATGGAAAATACTGGTTTCATTTTAAATCTAAGGCATTTGATATTCAGAAAGACAGTGATGTTAAGCTCAAGTACCTTTGTTGTAGAGTAATAGTATCACTGTTTCTCTTTTTTTTTAATTTTAATTTTTTTTTTTTTTACTGTTTCTCTTCTAGAGGGTTAACAACTTAAATAGGTAGACCAAAAATTAGAGAAAAAGGAGGGCTACAAGGATAGCCAATATTTTGGCCCTAGCCCTTCAAGATCAGTGAATATTCATGACATAAGAGAATCTGTACTGTAACATCCTATAACTCAGCGATATCCCAGATTTTCTGTTGAAAGAGATTATGTGGCCACAGAGGAAAGGGATCATTGATGTACAGTATATCTAAGGAGTCACCTAGAGAGAAAATATTCTCTCAGGCTTTCATAGAGAGCAAACTGGTCAAGCAATGTCTGTGACTCATCCAGATGGCTGACACTGACAACAGTTCTACAAATGTTGTATATAGTTTCAAGGTAAATCCTGAGGGTATTTGTCAGTTACAAAAGTTACATATTTTATTATATAGATCTTGCTTTAATCAACAGCTTCTGACATTGCCAGGTCTACTGATATCTCCCAAGTGCTGGGATTACAGGTGTGTGCCACCACGCCCAGACTCCATCGCTGGCTCAGCGCTGGAGAGCAGGGCCTGCACAGCAGGTGGGGCCAGGAACTGAACCCTGGTCCCTGGGCTTCCTTAAGCAAGGGCTTAATCCACTGAGCTATACTTCCTGCCCTAGGGTAGTATTGTTTTTAATGCAGAGCTTTTTACTTTCTTTGTTAGATGGAGTCCTAATTATTTATTTGGTTTGTGAATGTTATTTTGAACTTTTGTTTGCCTGATTTCTCTGTCGGTGAATTTGTTACTGTTTTCAGGAATATTAATATTTTTCAGTGTTAACTTTGTGCCTGGCTACACAACTGAATCTTATTACCGAGTCTATACATTTTTGGTGATGCTTTGGGGGCTTTCTGTGTAGATTATCACATCTGAAAATAATTTAACTTGTTCCTTCATAAACTTTATTCTTTTTCTTTCCTTTCCCATTTTTATTTGTTTGAGGGAGAATACAAATGAGAATTAAAACAGATAAAAATTGCAAGTGACACAGAATTTCATTTAACAAAGTAATATGAATTCCACAGTATTTGTTCTAATACATGGTGTTGTTATTCATATTGCCAGATATTAAGAAGAGAAAAAGTATAAACAATTGAAAAAAATGAGGCAAAACAAATTAAGCATAAAATGCTCTTTCCATAGACCAGCAGAAATGCACAATATAGTTGTCCAAACCATCCTTTTTACATACATAGACAAATCCCCTTCTCCCTCTCCCTCCTTAGTCTTTCTCCACAACTCAGCAACTTATCCACAACTCAGTAGCTATTTCCTTTTGAATAAGTTCATTTCCTTTTCTCAGTATCTCTTTGCACCCTTCAGATTCTAATTTTCTCTTTCAAGTTTTCACACTGAGGAGAAAATATAGTGTTTGCATATACGGGTCTGATTTATTTCATTTAAGAGTATATTCTCTAGTTGTATACATTTACTGACAAAAGACTCAAATTTATCCTGCTTTATTGCTGAATGACACTTAATGGTGTAAAAATGCCACATCTTCTTTATTGATTCTCCAGTTGATGAGCGTCTGGTTGCTTCCAGGATTTAGCTATGATAAATTGAGTTGCTATGGACATAGGTGCACATATATTGCTGTGGTATGAGATTTTTAGTTCTTCTGGAAAAATACCCAGGACAAGAATAGCTGGCTTGGGTGTGTTTTCCAATACTAGCTTTTTAAGGAACCTCCACACTGATTTCCATAGTGATTGTACCATCTGTGTTCCCACAAACACTGCAGAAAGATTACTGTTTTCTCTATAGCCTCTCCAGTATTTGTTATTGGCTGACTTCTTGATGTTAGCTATTCTTTCTGGGGATGAAGTGGAATGTAAGTGTTTTAATTTACATTGCTCAAATCACCAATGATGTTGAACATTTTTTGATATATGTACTTGCCATTTATATTTCTTCCTCTGAGAAGTGTATAGCCATCTTATATGCCCTTTTTTATTGGATCTTTGAATTTTGGAGGGCCAACTTTTAAAATTATTTATATGTTCTATACGATTTTATCACAGTAGCTTTACAGTATAATTTCCGGTCAGGATTTGTGATACCTCCTGCCTCTTCTTTGTTTTCCTTTTTAAGTCTGGTTTTCTTTTGGTTACAAATGAATTTGAGGAAAATGTTCTCTAGCTCTGGGAGGTATACTAATGATATTTTAATTGGGATTGCATTGAATCTGTATAATGATTTGGGGAGTATGGCTATTTTCACAATGTTAGTTCTTCCTATCCAGGGGGATAAAATACTTTTCAATTTTCTCAAAGCCTCTTCAGTCTGTTTTCTTAGAGAACCACAATTTTCCACTGTATAATATTTTATGTCCTTTGTGAGACTGATTCCTAAGTATTTCAGTTTTTGAATCTTACAGTGAAAGGCATGCTTTCTCTCTCAGTGCATTCATTGTGTACAAAAATGCTGCTGACTTTTGGGTGTTAACTTTGTATCCTGCTATGTTCTGAATTTGGTTAATAAATCATCAAGACTCTTATTTATCTCCTTCAGACTGTAATTTTAGTGAAATAAATTTGACACTCGAGTTGAAATAGTACATTATTTATTTTGTGTGAATAATAGACAGCGGAATTAAGGAGGAAAACAGATTATGTGTGTTGGGAAGTAGGAAGAACCTGCTCCAATGGTAAGGAAAAAAAGGCAGGGGCATTACAGAGGGAGGAAGGAAGAAAGGAATTTAAAAAATAGTGCATGGAGGAAGAAGTTGGAAACAAGTCTTTGGTAAATGAGTAATGGGGAAAATGTTGAGGGAAGGGAGGTGAATGGGAAACAATTAAGACATTATATAGAGGAACAAAGTTCTTATGATGAATGTCATCATTATGTATGGCAGATACATATAAGTTTTTAAAATAAAAAGAAGAAAATTGTATTTTTTCAGTAATAATATTTATGTCTGTTATTGTAGAACATTTTAGAAATACATAAGTTAATAGCTACCCAAGACTATATTTTAAACCATTTATTTTCTTAGTTTATAACTAGTCTTTCAATGTCATAGGTACAGCTTTAATAAAAAATGTTAAAAGTAAATGATACATGACACAAAGACAGTAATTGCAAATATTACTATAACATTCAACATAGGGCTGGGGCTAGGGTTCAGTTCCTGGTCCTGCCTGCTGTGCTGGCTCCGCTCTCGAGTGTGCTGAGCCCGCGATGGAGGATGGAGACTGGGCATGGTGGAACGTGCCTGTAATCCTAGCACTCGGGAGGTACAAGCGGGAGGATTGCTATGAGTCAGTAGTGAGACCCTGTACAAAACCAAAAAAAAAAAAAAAAACCAAAAACCAAAAAACAAAACAAAACAAAAAAAAAAGAGGGCATACAAAAAATTTTCTGAAATATAAAGGATTGATAAGGGATAAAATTCCACAGAGGTCTTTTTTTTTTTGTTTGTTTGTTTTTGTTTTTGTTTTTCCCGGCACAGAGGTCTTTAATACTGTCCATGTCTGAAGACACTATAAATCATACTGGCAAAAACAAATGAATGTTTTAAATATGTCATTGTGTATAGTAAAAAACTTTTTCTTGATTTTCCAAAATTCAGGAGATTTAAGAACACTACCCATACTAAATAATAGTCCTCAATTTTTAGGAGAAAATCATGGAGTCATTTAGTCCCAAAAGAAAGAAAATCTAAATCAAAAGTTATGTCCTTAATGTCACTTGTTTATGTTTGCCTAATTTACATTAATAATGCTTATACTGTCCCATAAATATTGATTAAAGGATCAATATCAATGATTCATCTGTGTTAATGATGTCTCTCTTTGGTAATTTCTTTTTATTTAATCAATTCCCCTGAGTTAATAAGACACAGATAAAATAAGTCCATGAATTTCTATTTGTCTTATTTCTATTGGTCAAATCTACATGTGAAGAAAAATGAGACCTGCTCTTATGCCTATGGAAAACATTACCTAGATTTTACAGCAGCATAATCAGAAAAAATGCATAGTATTGCTTTCTGTGATAAAGGAGAAGCAAGCAAAATTTGCAATAATATAAAGTGTTCCAACAATTTCACAGTAACAGGAGTTAAGAATATTATGGGTCACATATTATTAGTCTCTAATGAAGAAACATACTTGCAGAAAGCTGCAAAACAAGTTCAATCACCATATTTTTCAAAATACAAAACAAAAACAAATTGCTAAACTCAGTTTCCAGGGATGAAATTATATGAATATTTATGAAAGCTAAATGGCAGTATTCCAGAGTCATTATGAGAAGTAAGTAGTTTATTTTTCTTTAACAGAATGCCTATTTCACTTTATTTAAAATCTTTAAGATATTACTTGTGCATATACTGTGAGTTTTGCACTCTTATTGTTGAAAAAGTTACATTGTATAACTGAAAAAATATTGGAACAAAATATATGAATACAACGTAAGTCTTATGGCAGTTATTGATTTTAACATAATATTTTCCTCTTTTTTTCCTTGTGGTCTTTTCAGCAGAAAATCAGAGAGATAATAATAATAATAATAATAATAATAATATTATTATTATTATTATTATTATTATTATAGGGAAGAGTCTCCAGGGCATTCAGGGTCTCACTACTAGATAGGATTCATAGCGATCCTCCTATTTACAGCTTTCTAAGGGTGGGGATTATAGGTGTGCGCCACCATGCCCAGCCTCAATCTCTGCCTCAGTGTGCCCCAGGGTTGGGGCCAGCTTGGCAGGCCTGAGGATAGCACCCCTGGCTCCTGTACCTACTTTCAGGTGCTTTAATTTGCTGAGATATTTGGCCAGCACTCAGAGAGCATTTAAGAAGATAAGAAGACTATAGCATTGGCCAAACACCCAAGCAGGAAATTTAGGAGAGAATGATAGCACAGTGTTTCCATGAGTGAAAATGAACCTTCTAAAGTGAGATGCTTGCGATGGCTGACGATTAAAGTAGGAAAGTTTTCCTAAAATAAGTGGCATTTCATTTCTGGGGGTATATGATGGAAAGAGTGATTAAACTCTGTAAACTTGCAAACTTGATATTAAGGTTGTGCTATATATTCTATACTAGTTTTTACAATATTGAGTAAAAGAATAAAACCCAATTACAATATGTTCATGTTTAATTACAGTCTGAATATTTCATAAATATGTAGATTATTAATTTTAAAGAAACACAGGAATAAATGAGTTCCGTAACTTATAATAGCATAATGTCAATTAGAGAAACCAGTATTTAAACTCACATAGTTTTTGTTGCATAAATATAAAGTAAAATGTAAAAATTTCAGGGCTGCAGTGAAGATCATATATTATAATTTTACTTTATACATAATTGATTCTTATAAGCATTTTAGATATATTGTTCTCTATCATCCACTTCACTGTGATTTTCTTTGTTACAGAATGAAGAGATATTTTATGTTTTAAACAGAAGGAAAGAATCAGCAATGAAAAACCATACAGTACCTCTAGAATTCATTCTGCTAGGGCTGTCAGATGACCCAGAGCTCCAGATTGTGATTTTTTTCTTCTTAATTATCACATACACATTAAGCATTACTGGAAATTTGACCATCATCACTCTCACTTTAGTGGACTCCCACCTGCAAATGCCTATGTACTTCTTCCTCAGGAACTTCTCTGTATTAGAAATAACCTTTACAACTGTGAGTATTCCTAGATTTCTGAGCACAATTATCACCAGAGACAAAAGCATATCCTACAATAATTGTACAGCTCAGTTGTTTTTCCTCATTTTCATGGGCATCACTGAATTTTACCTTCTGACTGCTATGTCTTATGACCGCTACGTGGCCATCTGCAAGCCCCTGCATTATACAACCATCATGAGCAGGAAAGTCTGCACATTGCTTGTCTTTTGTGCTTGGCTGGCAGGATTTCTAAACATCTTTCCACCGGTTATTCTTTTCCTCCAGTTAGATTACTGTGGCTCCAATGTCATTGATCACTTTGCCTGTGACTATTTTCCTCTACTGCAATTATCCTGCTCTGACACGTGGCTTCTCGAAGTGATCGGTTTTTACTCTGCTGTAGTAATTCTGCTTTTTACTTTGTCACTAATAATTCTATCTTACATGTTCGTCGTTAGGACAATTTTGAAACTCCCCTCTGTCAGTCAAAGAAAAAAAGCATTTTCTACATGCTCCTCTCATATGATTGTCATTTCTATCTCTTATGGAAGCTGTATATTCATGTATGCTAATCCCTCTGCAAAGGAAAAAGCGTCTTTGACCAAAGGTGTGGCCATCCTCAATACTTCTGTTGCTCCAATGATGAATCCATTTATCTACACCCTGAGGAACCAGCAAGTGAAACAAGCTTTCAAGGATGCCGTTCAAAAGGTTACACTGTTCTCTGGTAAATGAAAGTATGAGTAGCATCAAGTGAAGGATGTCCTTGTTACGTATATCTTCTGAAAATTTACAATACAATTATTCATTCCCCCACTCCATGATTTCATTTAAATTTCCCTCATGATATTCTTAGCAAATATGATAAAGTTGAAATATTTCCTGAAAAATTTCTATTTCAATATTTTTTTAAAAAATGTACCCAGATGAAGTAGAAAGTGTCCTCTAAATGTAATGACTTTTAGTAGAAGTGGTTTGCTTAGGATGAGACATTTAGCTTGATAAACAAGGAAGTCAGAATGGATGAGGGCCTTGGAAAGCTTTACTCATGAGGTAGTAGAATAAATGTTAAAACAGTATTTCTAGTTTGCATATTTGTGCAATCAGCTAAATACAGCCAGCCACTGGGAGTTGTGAAAAATATATAAAAATTATCTTAAATATTTGAAAATACTATAATTTCTTGTAGTTTCTCATTATTTGTTGAAATATGTGAATAATAATTATGTCAATGAGTAGTAACAAGAGGAGGAGAACTAAATAAAATAAGGTTGCACATGATTAATATATTGGAGATTTATTTTCATTATTTCCTATACATTAACTGATTTAATTCTTTCAACTTATGAGGTAGCTACATAATATTCTGCGGTTGTCAGAGATTTTAAAAAATAGTTTAACTCCAAAGTTATGCATAAAGATAGGAGAAAATATAAAACATACAACATAACTGTAAAGTTCATGAAATTGTGATAAATTCTAATAGTTCAAGTTTTTTTTTTTGTCTTTTTTTTGTACAGTTCAGGCTGGCCTTGAGCTCAGTTTTGTAGCCCAGGTTGGTCTCGAACTCTCACTGATCCTCCTGTCTCAGCCTCCCGAGTGCTGGGATTACAGGCGTGTGCCACCATGCCCGGCTAGTTCAAGTTTTTGGATAATTGTGTTTTAATCAGAGTCCAGGAATAAAATTTTTATAGTAAGGAAGGGAAATTACCTTTTGTGATAATATCCTACACATTGTACTTTATATTAGACAAATAATGTACATTTTTCCAAAAGTCTCCTTTATAAGTTAACATCATTTATTCTTTTAAAATATATTTTTTAAATTTATTATTATTATTATTATTATTATTATTATTATTATTATTATTATTATTATATTGTATTTTAGGGAAGAGTGTCCAGGTGTGCAGGGTCTCACTACTAGATCAAACATGAAGTGAGCCACCTGTTTACAGCCTCTCAAGAGCTGGAATTATAGGTGGCGCCACCACACCCAGTCTCAATTGCCATCTCAGCACACCCCGGAGGTGAGGATGGCAGGGCAGGTCTAGGGGTTCAAACTCAGCCCTTGCACCTGCTTGCCGGCGCTTTAATCTGCTGAGTTATTTGGCTGACCCAGTATCATTTATTCTTGTTTTTTTTTTTTTGTTTGTTTTTGTATGGAACCAGGGATTGAACTCAGATCCTTGAGCTTAAAAGGCAAGCACTATTCTGCTGAGCTATCTCCCCAGCTCTCATTTATTCTTTAGAAATGAAAGAACAGAGTGAAATCAAGGTGGAGAGTTCAATATTTTGTGGATTATAAGTGCAGAAAAGGGGAGGACTTCAAAGTCTATTTCTTTTACACATCAAAACCCAGATTCATAAAAGTCATAACTTATTAATAGAAGTTCATATTAAATACTTGAATTGCTAAAAGGTTTTCTAGTATATGATTCACTCACTCAGGATGTATGTGATTATCTTATAACAGTAGTTGGGGAAATGTGATGAAGAAGTGTAATTCTGAAATTTTAAAAGTTTCTAAAATTATTATGGAGGAAATAGACTAGATAATGTTATCATTGATAATGATAATCAGTTTTCTTGACTTACATCCTAGAAGAATAAAAATCAATCACATACTAATTGTTACATGTAGACTCATCTTAGCTCTAGAATCACAAGCACATGGTAAATCTTGCATATATTTGTTATCAATTTAGTTTTCACACTTGTTATCTTTATAATTTCCTCATGTACTATAAGGAATCACTTATTTCCTGATTAAAAAGACTTGCTGGGGATAAGATTATTATAATTTCCAAATGGTGACAAAAATGTTCATGAATAGTTCTGATTCCAGTTTGTGTTATGAATCATAAATTGATTTAATGTTTGACCTGTGGACCACTCCATGCGTGTTGCTTTCCCAAACTTATTTGAATACTATAACATCAACACCTATACCATGAAAGATGTTACAACTAGGGTAATAGAATTCAGGACACACTTAATAGTTGTAGAAACATTTCCCAGTTTAAATTCAGGAATCACTTATTTTTATTCTCCAGTTCAAGTCCAAATGGGACAACCTTGACAACATATGGTGAGCAATATATAACAATCTAGAGTAGCAATCTCTTATAAATAATACCATGCACACAGTATTTTTCTTTTACACTATTTACACATTAACAATTTCCTACAAGCACAATAATAATCTTCCACAGACAAGGCCTTCATAAATTTTATGTTTATGGACATGCATTCAGACATTATACAAACAATCCACGTATCACAACTGGGTTTTAAGTGCATGTAGTAGGTATTTAAGATTGTATATGGTCTCCATTTTATAGGAATAAAGGAAACCTTTAAAACAATAGACATTTAGATATAGACTTAAAATTTACAAAAATATATAACAAATATTATCAGTGTAAAAGATGGGATGGCTCACAAGATCTGCAGTATCCAGGAAGGAATCCAGGTAAATAGAATTAAATTGATATTTTTGGCAAAGACTAGCAGGATTCCAAAACATACACTTGGAAAATAAGGGACAAGATATGTATGAAAATACACAGTATGACGTTTTATGCTTTTTATGAAAAAGCTTATTTAAAGACTTAATTTACTTTGTAAAGGAAAATAATACTATAAGGCAATGCTGTCTTTATGAAATATTGCACTTTAAACTATGATGATGTAAAATCCTTATTCAAAAAGTTGAACTTTTTTCTATCTACTGCTCAAAATACTCACAGTGGTTATATCTAGAGTAAATTTCTATGGTCAGATTTTCATGAATATTGCACTTTTGATATCTTCTTAAGTCGAAATTTTTTCAAATAATTAATAATGAAGTCTTGCAGCAATCCTCAATATTAGGAGTATTTTATCTACTGCTCAGAATTTTCATTTCTCAGAATTTTAACTCAGGGAAATTCTGCCTCACTCATGTATCATTGGCCTTTGGGAATGTTCTGCAAGTCTGAGTACTCATTTTTGTACTCCTTCAGTCACTCTGTATATGGACTTGGTGGCTCAGTGTGCCAGCGGGGTGGGGCAGGTGCTGCATGCTGAGGGTTGAATTCCAGTCCCTGTGCTTGCCTAAGCAGACACATAGTCTGCTGAGCTAGCATGCTGTCTCTCTGTTTTTTTTTTTTTTTTTTTTTTAGAATAAAGCTAGAAAATTGCTTGAAAATATTGTGTTACTTTTATTTTTTTTATTTATTATTATTATTATTTTTTCTTGTTTCAGAACCCCTATCTGTTTATTCACTCATTTCTATGGCCGGCTCAGCCTACCCCGAGGGCTGGTGCAGCATGTGGTGCCGGGGATCGAACCGCGGTCCCTGAAGCCGCCCAAGCTTTCCCAAGCAGGCGCTTTAGACCACTGAGCCATCCCGCCGGGCCCTATTGTGTTACTTTTAAAGTGCTTAATAATGCAACTTTATTGTTTTATACTTTGTGTTTTGATTTGCTTACATATTCACATAAAATTCATGTAAAATTTGCTAAAAATAATAGCTGCGTGCATCCATAGGCTTAGTAACACAATTGTCTTGGTAGAGTGACTTCTACCATACTTCTTTAATCAAGATTGAAGCACTCCAGATTTTCATTTCTAAGTAGGGATTACAGTAAATTATACTTAATTAATGTGATGCATATAACTCTTCTGAAAAATAAAAGTTAAAGCATTTTATATTTCCTCATTTTTCAGTTAATAGAATCCTTCAAACATACTTATCTATATGCAGAGACTACAAACACTAATTTTTTAAAAAAATGTAGCTTGAAGACATGAATTATCAGTGACAGGCATCTTGTTGCTGCTGGATTAATGTGATCCTAAAACTTAGTAAGAGCATTAGATTTGTAAGGAGCATCTTTGTTTCTCTTTCTTTCCTTTCTTTCTTTCTTTCTTTCTTTCTTTCTTTCTTTCTTTCTTTCTTTCTTTCTTTCTTTCTTTCTTTCTTTCTTTCCTTCCTTCCTTCCTTCCTTCCCTCTCTCTCTCTCTTTCTTTCCTTCTATTGGGAATTGAGCTCAGAACCTTGTGCTCAATATCTCTCATGGAGACAATGTTATGTTTGGCATGCTATGCTATGCTATGCTATGCTATGCTGTGCTGTGCTGTGCTGTGCTGTGCTGTGCTATGTTACATCATGTTATTTTGTGTTATTTATTGGATATAGGGTCTCATTTTGCAGTTTAGATTCATAGCCAGCCTCCTGTTTCAGCCTCCCCAGTGCTGGAATTATAGGCATGCGACACCATGCCTGGTTTCAGGATGGGCATGGCATGTTAGGGATTTCACAGCTTGCACAGCAAGATTTCAGAGATCAAACTTGAGTATTATACTTGTCAGGCAGGTGCTCGGATTGCTAATCTATTCCTCTGTAGTCCAGAGACTCAGTTTTATAAAGTGGATTTGAGATGACAGAAAAATTATTCTAAATTCTATGTTTATCCTTCTGTCTCTAACTTTTCTCACACTATTTCAAGTCATTAGTTATTATATCTTACATATTTTTATATTTAACTACATAGAGTGAATTCTATTCTCTGCAGTGTCACTAGATGTAAAAAGTATATTGAGGAAACAGAATCCACAACCAATTAATTAATTTAGTCTCAAATTGGCAAATATTCCATTTGGCAGGTAACGCTAATGTTCTACGTTAACAGCAGACAGATTTTGGCCAGAGTTAGATTCCCAGAGTTAGACAGTGTGTGCTGAGATTTAAATGCTCATGAAATGCAAGGTTAAATAAACTTGACACAGAAATCAAATCTTATTCACAGCTTTGGTTTCTTACAAATCCTTACAGAGTTCTGAAAAGGAAGTGCAATATTCTCATTTCAAACCTTTCTTTTTTAAATTTTTAAAGGATTTATTTATTTATTTATTTATTTATTTATTTATTTATTTATCTATTTATTTATTTATTTAGTACAGGGTCTTGCCGTACATCTCAAACTTGTAGTAATCCTCCTGTGTCAGCCTCTGCAGCATTGAGAGTATAGCGGTGTGCCACCACCTCTGGTTTCGGTGGCCAGCACTGTGTGCTGAAGGAGGGGTTGGCACACTCTGTGGTGCTGGAGAATCAAACTCTGGTCCTTGTGCTTGCCAAGCAGGTGCTTAGACCACTGAGATATGTCCCTGAACCTTTAATTCTTTCTTAAATGCAGAGAGATATATTGCCAATATTAAATATGATCCTACAGATTTTTAAAATATTAGTTTGATGTAAGTACACTACTTCTACTTATATTACATGCATGCTGGATTCCTAAATAGGAACGTTGGATTGAGGATAGACCAAAGACATCTCTGTGGATTGTGATACCTTGTGTACTTTAATTTGAAAGACCATCCGACTTCCACCTCAAAAGATGGAAGACCATCCTTCGTTTGCACCAACCAACGTGATTGTAGCATAATTAATTTTTCTAAATGAATGAATACAGACTCCAGTTCTATGTTTTATCATTCCACTTATAAGACATTGTGGAAAGTGTGAAACTATATAGGTAGAAAATAAATACATAGTTGTCAGTGTTCACAGGAAGTAAGTGTTGTCCATAGAGAAGCAGTATGACAGGATGGAGATGAGATGAAGACCAGAGGAGAAATCACAGGAGTGCTGTATTCTGGGAATAATAATTACATTCTATTAGAAACTTGTTTCTTATAGGCATAAGCACTTAACTATTCTAAGTTACATTGAATTGCTTTGAATTAATAGGTATATGTGTTTTTATTTTTTATTTATTTATTTTTTTAAAATTTTATTTATTTTCTTGTTTCAGAACCTTTATTTGTTTATTCACTCATTTTATGGCCAGCTCAGCGCACCACGAGAGCAGGGCTGGCGCAGCATGTGGTGCCGGGGATAGAACCACAGTCCCTAAAGCCGCCCAAGCTTTCCCAAGCAGGCGCTTTAGACCACTGAGCCATCCTGCCGGGCCCCGTATATGTGTTTTTATAATCAGATCAAGGTTTCTGCCAATCAAGGAAAGAAATTATGAGTAAGTCAATTAAATGAAATGCAGTCCTGAAGACTTCAGGCAAATATAGTATTATGAGTTTATGTTTATTTCACATATTGGCAAAACTCATTATCAAGGATTTTGCATTTGTTAATTAGCCAAAAGACTGTATCAAAATTTGAGTCACTTTCGCTGTCATTGGAGGTTGCGAACAGAAGAGCAAAAAAAGAAAAAGTGACCAATAATGCTACCCAAATTGATATTGAACAAGATAATATTTTTTCTATCATTCTCATATCATAAACAAGGGCCCTTATCATGAGCTTTTAAATGACACTGCATACAATTTTCATTGATAATTTTGCTGCTTAAAATGACCTCCAGGGGCCCGGTGGGATGGCTCAGTGGTCTAAAGCGCCTGCTTGGGAAAGTTTGGGCGGCTTCAGAAACCGCAGTTCGATCCCCGGCACCACATGCTGCGCCAGCCCTGCCCTCGGGGTGGGCTGAGCCAGCCATAAAAATGAGTGAATAAACAAACAAAGGTTCTGAAACAAGAAAAAAAAAATTCTTAAAAAAGAAGAAATAAGATTCTTAAAAAAAAAATGACCTCCAAACAAAGGAAGTACTAAAATTACTCAGACCAGTAAGTAATAATATGCTATGTAGGAAATACTTGTATTGCACAAGCTTGGTTCATCCTTGAGATTTAGAATTGTTGGCTCTGAGTTTAAATTTAGTGGGTGAGCATTCCAGTACACCCAGGGAGCAGAAGAAGAAACTCACACAACTTTATGTGAAACTTCTCCCTAGGAGTCAGGGCAACATCTTCATTGCCTCATGAAGCTATGTGCAAAACAAAAATAGCTAATTGGTAGATTCATGAAATAAGACCTGAGGTGTTTTTTCTTTTAATGCAGTGGTAGCACAGTTTTGAGTCTGTATGTGAAGAGAATTTATGGTCAAATTACTCAGGTTTATGGAAAGAATAAATACTGTTGCCAGTACTTGTTGTTTTCACTCGTTTCAGAGGTTGAAAAAAATGGGACTGATGTTAAACGTGAAGTGAGAGTCAAGAGAGGATTTGGAAGAATTCTTTTCAAAAATACCTGTTACATGTGAAACAAGGGAGAAGGCCATGAACCTCAATGTTCAGTTTATCCTCCTCTTGCCTTTTTCTCCTTCCATCCTACATAGTTTCCTTTTCCATTTGAACATTTATTCCTCTTTGGCATTATCTATTACACATTTTGAGCCTTAGTTATACTTTATGCCAAATTCCCTCTTGCATGAGAGAAACAATATGATATATCCAAATAAGTGTTTATTACATTTAAGACTTTTCTCTGAAAATTCCATGCATTTACTGAGGAATGTCTCAAGGTTATCCTACTTTATGGCAGAATACTACTCCATTATTTAAAAATACCATTTCATTGGTATTTCACAAAAAATAATCCTCTTCCATTTCATTGGCTGATGTGCATTTTGTCTGTTTTCAAGACTTAACTATTATAAACTGCGCTACCATATGCATGGGTGTGCACTGTGGTGTGATGCCTTTAATGCTTTTGGAAAGATATGAAGGAGAACAGCTGGTCCAATGGAGACACAGGTCTTAGTTTTATGAGTAATCTAGGGGGCCGGGCATGGTGGCGCACGCCTGTAATCCCAGCACTTGGGAGGCTGAGGCAGGAGGGTCGGTGTGAGTTCAAGACCAGCCTGAGCTACCAAAGTGAGCTCAAGGTCAGCATGAACTGCATAGTGAGACCCTGTCTCAAAAAAAGACAAAAAAAATTTATAATCTGTGCACTAATTTCCACAGTGGTTGCACCAATCAAAAGAAGTGCTCCATTTCCCTCCCTGCCTCACCAGCATTTGTTACTGGTTGATTACTTTCTTTTTAAAGTATTTTATTTTATTTTATTTTAAAGAATAAAATCAAAGACAAAAACAGAAAAAAATCAAATAGTAAAAAATAAATGTAGAAACTAACAATATGGTATAGATTTTCAAAACAACAATAGTAAATTAACAATAGTTGTTATATTACATATTTCTATGGCCAGATATATTGTTTAAATTAACAGAAATAGATATGTAAATTGGTCACATATTTGAACATTAATGAGCTCAACAATCTTTAGGGTTTTTTTTTGTCCTTTTTACTTTTGTAAAGAGTATAATCATAATTGATAAGATTTTAGAATCAGTACACATTTAAATAAAAGGGAGATATTCACCATGGTTTTTGTATTGCACATTGGTGTCTTCAGCGTTGCTCCTTAGTTTACAGATATTAGTACATAGAATTAGTCAAAGTGGAGCCAGCCAGATATCTTAGGCAGGCACAGCGACTGTGGTTCCGTCCACGGCACACTGTGCCAGCCCAGACCTCTATGCATGCTGAGACAGCGATTGAGACTGGGTGTGGCAGCATAGGCCTGTAATCCTAGCACATGGGAGACTGAAAACAGGAAGATCGCTACAAGTCCAGTCTGTGCAGTGAGGCCCTGTAGATCCTGTACTAAAATAAATTTAAAAAGAATCAAAACAAAGAGTCAAAGTTTTAAATGTTAAGTGCTTTAAAAAATGATAGAATTCGTGGTACAATCATGTTAGCTATCCTGTGTATATACTTGCGTGATTTTTCCACCATTCTTTTTTTCCTATCTTTTCTCCTTTCTCTCAACTTTGCGGTTTACAGCTTATGTTCAGTTTCTTTCCGTTTTACTCTATCTATTATATTTTTTGATTTCATTTATTCTTACAGGTTCTTACACTAGGGAGACTATGATATTTATACATGTAGATCTGATTATGATTATGATTAGAATTATAATTATAGCCTCTGGTTGCATCCTTTTAACTATAAAGGCCTCAAGTTTGTCTTTCTTTATAGTTGAGTAATACACCAGTGTTATGGCCAGCTCAGCCTGCCCTGCGGGATGGGGCTGGTATAGCATGCGGTTCCTGGGATCCAGCTGTGGTCCCTACGGTTGCCTAAGCATGACTAAGCAGACACTTTAGACCTCTGAGTTATCTTGGCAGGCCCAGCAAACATACATTTAAAAACTAAAAGCAAAATATTTTCCAGTTATACAAACTCAAAATGTTCTAACATCTCTGGACATAACATATAGAAAATAACAAAAGGCCATAATCCAGAAGGCAAGAGAAGTTGCTGCATGGTAATGGATAAAGAGTAAAGAGGTCTCAAGGTGGTAATTATGCAGGACTATATAAAATATAATATTAAATGAACCCATTTAAAAGGTCATTGAAGATTTCTACAAAACAGTATCAAACTTATGGTTTTATACATAATTTTTCATATGGGTGTGTATGTGTGTGTAAAAGTAAAGGAACAAGTAATACAAGGTCAATGGAAAATGTTAAAATACTTTTTAAAGTTTCTAATACTAAGAGAAAATATCGTACCATATCTTATAACTAGATTGGAAGTTAAAGATACAGTATAAATCATAAAACAAAAATTAAAATAAAGCATTATTCAGAAAATTAATTAACCATTAAGTAATTAAAAATTAAATTAAGTATTTCAAAATGACTTTCTAAAATTAAAATTAAGTCATCAGTCCAACTAAGAGGTCAGAATGTTGTGTATCATATGTACAAATTTGTGATCAATTCAGACT
The DNA here is from genome assembly GCA_004027025.1 of Myocastor coypus. Lineage (NCBI taxonomy): Eukaryota > Metazoa > Chordata > Mammalia > Rodentia > Myocastoridae > Myocastor > Myocastor coypus. The sequence goes on from PVJA010008274.1 coordinate 17,642, forward strand.
ACACAAGTAGTATTTGAATAGATAAATATACACAAAAATATGAACTGAGACAAAGTTTTCATGCTAGCAAAGAACTACTAAGAATAACACATAACATAAAGACTGGATGGCAAGTATATGATTAGCACTTCTAACAGTTTGGGGATAGGAAATATCACAAAGTTCTGGTATGTGGTGGATATGGACAGTGTCCATGATGCTTACTCGAGGCCTGGTGTCTCTTGGGAGACTGAGCTACTGCTATTTCCTTGATATCCACCCTATAGACCCAGACAGAATCATGACCCACAGGGTGTGAGAGTATGCAGATGGAAATATTTTACTGCTGTATATGAAAGAATAATTGAAAAGCTGCTTCTGTATATCTCTTTTTGTCCTGTGCTTACTCTTTGTCCTATTTGGTGGGTTCTTTCCATTCTCCTTCATGGAGTTGTGGTTATTTTTAATCCCTCTCTAGTATATTTTTTAGTAGTCTGTGTGAAGTTGCTTTGTCTTCATGAAATTCTTTAGTTGTTCTTTGTCATGGAAGTATTTCACTTCTCCATTATACTTGAAAGAGAGTTTTGCAGGCTATAGCAGTCTGGGTTGGAATTTGTTTTTTTGCAAGACTTATAGTACTTTGCTCCTTGGCTCCATGCTCTTCTTGATGATGGTTTGTAAAAAGAAATCTGCTGTTATTCTGATGACTTTTCCTTCAAATGTGATCTCTTCCTTTCCTCTAGCAGCTCTTAGTATACTATTCACTGTGATGAATTTTGGGATCTTGTTACTATATGTCTGGGTGTGGTTTTAATTGGGTTGATGTTATTTGGAGTTCTATATGCTTCAGTTACTGGATGTAAAATTGTTTTACCATATTTGGGAAGTTTTCTGCTACTACTTCTGGCCATATTCTTTTATACCATTTGTGTTAACTCCTTTTTTATCACTGATGCCTATTAGTATTACATTGGTCATCTCCACATCATCTTGAAGATGTTGAATTATTTTTTCCTGCATCCTGGTTGTTTTTAAGAGGCATTTTCTTACCTTTTCATTAGTTATAATGGTGTCTTTAGGTTCTGAAAGTCTATTTTCACTTTCATTGAAACTTCTGGTTGAGGTTTTCATTTCCTGTATAGCACTTTGAATCTGCTTCCTCAATTCTGTTTCTTCCCTATACTGCTCATAAGGATCCCATCATTTTTCTATTATCTCCTATTTTTTTAATCAGTGTCTTCTTTAGAAGAAGAAGAATTTGGTAATTCTTTCATTATAGTTCTCATTTCATTTACTTCAGGAATTATTTCTCATCTGATTTCCTCTATACATTTCTGCAGTTGTTTCTTTATTTAGGCTATTATTTCAGAGATTTCAGTTGTGTGATTTCCACTTTGTTCTATGCTATTGTCTTCTGTATGTTCTGGGTGGGCTCAGGGCCTGAGAATGCATTTTGCTCCTTCTCTTTTTCATTTTGCATAGCAATGTCTTTTGACTTGGTGGAGAGCTTTGGTAGACTTCTTATTTTTACAACTAAGTCCTGATGTACCAAGTTCAAACTCATTCAGGGTTGTGTGGCTTGGGTCTGGATGCTTTGCTCCACTTCTTCCTGTTGCAGCCCTTGGAGGTGAACCTGCTGTGCCCCTCTGGCAAGATATTGTGCTCCTTGATCAGCTGAGTGGGTCTTGCTTCTAGCCTCTCTGCAGGGTGTTCTCTTGCAGGGTTCCATACTGGGCCTGTCTGATGTATGAAGTTCCAGTCACATGCCTGGGCTGGGTGCTGGGTTGAATGAGTTTCAGTGGGGCCCCAGTGGTCTCACTCACATGCTGGGCTAGGCCTCTGGCTCAAATGGGGATCTGGCGGGCCCTGGGTAGTCCCACTCACACCCTGGTCCTGTGTGTTGGGTCAAATGATGATCCAGCAGGCTGTGAATGTAATTAGTGTAGCCTGCCAATGTTAATGCATGCTCAATTTATTATTTAACATTTTACTATAAAAGAAGATTCTGCTAAATTTGAGAAAGCATGTTAATTTCTCTATTTGCAAGATATATGTTATTTTTAATTTTCATTAGATATGTTTATTTTGGGTACTCTAAAGCTTTGATGATGTCCTTCAAAAATTGTTATCTGTGAATTGAAAATGAATGCCATTGAAATAAGGACTTTATAGATATGATCAGGTTAGTATGGTTCTCGTGACATACATTAAATTGGTATTCTACTTACATATATTTAATTTCAGGTACTTTATAAGGTATAGTTTTAAATCATTTTGGGTACGGATAACCTATAAAATACTTTTGCAACAGTGTTTATAATTCCACATGTGTGCATTGATATCATATTGTTGAAGTTCTTAACGTTAGCCATGAAGACAAATACTGAGTTTAACACAATATACTGGACAATAATTTATTCATTGTGCAGTCGGTATTTCTTAACTCATAATAATCCCATGCCTGAATAATTTTATGTCTTCTAAAGAATCAGTAAAAATAATCTTGAAATATTTGTCAGTGTCTAATAGTTTTGAATCATTAAATAATCCCAATTTCCATTTGGTTTAAATATTTATATGATTTATGGATCCCTGGGATTAAATATCAACTAAATGAATCCTCTAAGTATTAATGTTATGGGGTTATTACAGATAACTTTACCGAAGAATATCAATAGTAATACAATGATAAATGTAGAGGAATATTAACTGCACTGGAATTTGGGAAAGGATCCTCAAATTCAAAATAATGTAAAATTTTCAATATTCTGACTGAATCCCATATAAAGATTCCCTGATACAAGGAATCATGTTCAAGACATTGTACTTGCCAAGAAGGCCCTTATGCTATTGAGCTACCTCTCCAGCCCAAAGATAACATTTAGAGTCCACTAATCTAACCATTTTTAGTTTCTTTTTTTGTACAGTTATAAATTATTATGAAAATGTGAACTTTCTAAGTCTTCTGTTTGATTTCAGGCCACTGTCACTTGCACCGAGATGACATTCTGAATATGCCATTCTAAAGTGTCTACTAACTTATACTACAGTACACGACTTGGTGTCTTTACAACACCAATCTCTCTGGCACCTTTTGTTTACTCAATCAGCTAATTCCCCTGAGTCTAACTGGAACAGATGAAATTAGGGCTACTTTAATAACCTTGCTTCTCTATGAAAAATTATTTCCTATTGACCATAATACGTGAGAAGACCTTATATCAGCCTGTTTCTAGTACAGTTTATGTTATTCTATGCATTTAAGTGGTATTTCTTTTAGAAGCACACATAGTGAAACCTGGATCTTTAAGTTCTTCTATAAATTCTTCTAACTGGGTTGATGTTTCCAGTTAGGTTCATATGGTCTTATAAATACTATAGAAGAACTCTTGGAATTGACTTTTATGATCAGTATTTTGATATTTTGTTACATGTATAGCATGACAAAAGATAAACAGACTGTAAAACTTTTGAAAAATTTCAAATATTTTGAATTTAATTAAGTTAATTTGTCATTAAAATAACATGCTTGCTTGGCTATATTAACCATGAAAGTAGAGTAAGTATAGTTTTCTTCAGGAATACAAAAGTTTTAATAATGTATCTATCTAGTACATTAAATAAGTAATATCAGTTATATAAAATATGTACAAAATTAAACCACACATTTCTATGATCTATATAAATAAAAGGAAAATCTTTCTAATATTGTATCTCAATATCTTCATGTAAGACTTTCTTTCATATAGTAAAAATATTTTGTCAGTGAGGATGACATAGCTTTTTATGCTCCTGTCTATATATCATTTAGTTTATATATCAATAGTTTCAATCATTTTTATTATAGTCAAAAACAGGAATCCATAAAATGAATTTTTTCAAGTTTCAAAACAATTTACATGATAGTGTTTAACTGTATAAGTCTTTTTGTTTTGTGGAATGAGAATGTTACTCACTGGGAAAAGTATACCTCTTGTAAAAGCAAAAGTCAGAAAAACTCATAATGTCTGAAGACAATAAGCAGGTAATAGAAATTAAAGTTACATCTTGCCTAGATATTTTATAGTAAAAAATGTTCAGATTTATCTATTCACCTACTAAATTGATTGCTTAATGTAGAGGCAATATGATTCTGTCACGTAGCATTGACATCTATGAAAAGCATTCAAAAATATGAGACTTTATTGACTGAGGTGAGTAGTTATAATATATAAGATTTAAAAAAAAATTCTGTGAGAGCCAGGTGTGGTGATGCATGCCTGTAATTCCAGCACTCAGGAGGCTGAGGCAGGAGGATCGGTGCGAGTTCAAGACCAGCCTGGGCTACAAAAGTGAGCTCAAGGCCAGCCTGAACTGCATAACAAGGCCCTGTCTCAAAAAGACAAAAAAAAAAAAAAAAAAAAAAAAAAAAAAAAAAAAAAAAAAAAAAAAAAAAAAATCTGTGAGATAACTTTAAAAATCTTCTCTTGAATTTTAAACTATTTCTCTTCATCATGTAAAAATATATTTTTTGAACAAGTGCTTTATTATTTTGAAAATACTTTCTTTAACTAGAAGCACTTGCTATTTACCAAAGTACAAATAAAAATTATTAATGTACTTAGTGCCTTATATGTCAGAGTATATTCAGTAATGTGTAAGCAATAAAACAGATTCAAAATAGTATATTTACAATTTTTATCAATGCTATTATAATACTTCTGTTGAGTACAGTGTTTTATTGTATATTGTAAAAGTTCAAATGAAGAAATAAAAAGAAATACTTTAAAATAAAACATTTTTGAAATAATGAAGTAAATAATATCCCACATTCTTTATAAAATAATGTATTACACTGGAAATGAGTTATCAAATATTCTATTTACAGAATTTTCTATCATTTTTCTTATTTTCAGAGAATACATTATACATTCCCAAATATATATATATATATATATTTAAAATAGAAAGAAGAGTAAGATGAATATTTAATTAATGCATTAAGTATAAAGTAACAATTTTTAAAAAGTATTTCATTTTTATGTACCACAATATCATTTTTCTGTAAAAAGAGAAAGTAAGAATGACTTTTGTTTTCTTTTTTATGTATTTCAGTACAGGGCTTAAAGGATCTCACTACACAGATTGAATTCGTAGCGGTTCTCCTGTTTTCAGCCTCCAACAGTGATTTTCTAAGTATTTCTTTTTGCCTTTATCTTTCCATTTTGAGAGGTTAATTATACAACTATATTTCAATATATGTGTGTTGTATAAGGATTATTACAGTCGAGGGCCCGGTGGGATGGCTCAGTGGTCTAAAGCGCCTGCTTGGGAAAGCTTGGGCAGCTTCAGGGACCTCGGTTCGATCCCCGGCACTACATGCTGAGCCAGCCCTGCTCTCAGGGCAGGCTGAGCCGGCCATAAAAGTGAGTGAATAAACAAACAAAGTCTCTGAAGCAAGAAAAAAAAAAAAAAAAGGATTATTACAGTCGATCATTTTAGCTTGTCGAGCACTTAGCCTTTTCTTTTGTGACAAGAGCATCTAAAAATCTGTCTCAAGTCAAATTTTCACAACGCACTGCAACATCATTAACTGTAATGCACATGCTACAAATTAGATCTAGTATATCCCTTACAAATTTCTTATCCAACATAACTGAAACTTTCTATTTTTTTAAAAAATTGGGATATGGATAACATATAATATAATGTTTATATATGTACATAACAGAACATTATGCAGTTTTACAAAACAAAGATACTGCTGTATGGTTATTTACAACATCATGGTTGAACCCAAGTGACATCATATTAGATTCAATAAACCAACTATAAAAAAGCAATTTCTTTATTAGCTTAATGGGTTTCATGTGTCTTCACTTAAAGGTAAAATGGAGTGCATCTTTATAAAGAGCAAAGAGTATGATGAATACCACAGTAATAACAGACTTTATTCTTCTTGGACTGACGAGTGATCCGCAGTGGCAGGCTGTCATCTTCGCATTTCTTCTTGTCACTTACTTGCTAAGTGTGACTGGGAACCTGCTCATTATCATCCTCACCCTTGCAGATCATACCCTGCAGACTCCCATGTATTTCTTCCTTCGGAACTTCTCATTTCTTGAAATATCATTCACATCTGTCTGCATCCCCAGATTCCTTGTCACTGTTGTGACAGGAGACAGGACCATTTCCTATAATGGCTGTGTGGCTCAGCTATTTTTTTTCATCTTCCTGGGAGTGACAGAATTTTACCTTCTGGCTGCCATGTCCTATGATCGCTATGTGGCCATCTGCAAACCTCTGCATTATATGACTATCATGAGCTACAGAGTCTGTATCCTTCTTGTCTTTAGCTCATGGCTTGCAGGATTCCTGATCATCTTTCCACCAATCATCCTTCTGCTGCGCTTGAGTTTCTGTGCCTCCAATATAATTGATCATTTTATCTGTGACTCTTCCCCAATTCTGCAGCTTTCTTGCACCAACACTCACTTTCTAGAGCTCATGGCATTTTTTTTGGCAGTGGTCACCCTCATGGTCACTTTGACTTTTGTTGTTCTCTCCTACACAAATATCATCCGGACAATTTTCAAAATTCCTTCTGTAAATCAAAGGAAAAAAGCCTTTTCTACTTGTTCTTCCCATATGATCGTTGTCTCCCTCTCTTATGGAAGCTGCATCTTTATGTACATTAAGCCTTCTGCTAGGGAGAGGGTGACTTTAAGCAAAGGAGTTGCGGTGCTCAACACCTCAGTGGCGCCTCTCTTGAACCCCTTCATATACACACTAAGGAACCAGCAAGTGAAGCAAGCCTTCAAGAACATGATCCAGAGAATAGTCTCCTCTTCAAATAAATGAGTGCAATGTGAAAGTGAGTGCTCAAGGCAAAGCTGAAAAAACGACCATCCCCGTTTCAGATCCATTCTGATCAACTCATTTTATTTTGCTAGTTGGATGTACTAGCTATGACTAACATCTTTTTCTAACTGGCCTACAGCTAAGTCTTGATTATTTTAAATCATAGGCACATTGGTTAACCTCACATATTTGTGATTAAATTTTAAGTAACTCAGTAATCTTCATTGTTTCTTATGTCAAAGCAGATTGTCAACGCATTCATAATGTAGAGCTGCCAAAATTTAAACTAATTGAAAATCATATTAAAATATAAAATTTGTTTTATTTGAAATGAATTTAATATGTACTTTAGTATCTCTAAAAGTTTTATGCAATTTGACCAGAAAAAACAAACTAAAAGCATTATTAAAATTTATTATATATTTATTTTACTTTTCCTAGAAAATAAACCTATTAGAAATAACACAGAATTGTGCTAAACAAAATTTATTCTTGAATTTATGAGAAAAATGTAGTACAAGAGGAGATGTTAGATAGAAATTTAATATAAAATATACTGTCAGGGGGGCTGGGGAGATAGCTCCGAGGCACAAGTGTCTGCTGGGCAAGTGCAAGGTCGTGAGTTCGAACCCTGGTCGCACAAAAAAAAAAAAAAAAAAATACTTTCAGAAATGTTATCACTATGGTTTATATTTACTGATTCATTTTTAGCTAGTTTTCCTTGGAAAAATGTAAGTAAGATTGTGCAGAAGACATGACATATATCTTATAATTTTTCTTATGGTAATAATTTTAAAAAGTACATTCATTAGTTGAAAGTCTTACTTCTGAAGTGATGAAGTAAAGAACAGGGTATACAATAGTGTGTTATTAACTGCATAGGACATGTTGGATAGTTTGATATTTGAATTACTAATGTCTTGGTTTCCCTCTGTTAGTAAACCTGTAATACTGCCTTATCATTCTACTGTCTCTTTCACAGAATTTTCCTTTCTCATTCATACTGAATAAAGTGATTTTGGGATAGTTAAGAACTACAAAAAATGTGTTTGGGCATAGAGCCTGTAGTTAATGAGTCCCTCTACTCACATGTATCATTAAAGAAAATTGGTTGCCTTGGGACAGTGGTTATGAGTCTGATTAGATACAGGATATGTGAATTGATTTTGTTTCTTTGATTGTTCAGCCTGGCCTGTGATATAGGTTAATGTGAATGAGCATAATATAGGTAAAGTTTTAAAGTCTGTAAGCACTCACCTATTTCTTACTATTGTTTTTCAGTGGAATGGTCTCCTTTTTACAAGCATGTTTTAATGTAGTGTTGCCATAAACACTAGATGATAGTTGTAAGTCCTTATTGAGGCAATCTGTAAAGAAATGAAAAAAAAATCCGTCTACTTTTGTAAGAAAGTGATAAGGAAGGAGAAATTTAAAAGTGAAAATCACATGAGTGGTAAAACAACAAACACAAGTGAAGTGAGTGTGAACATTGTTAATTCACATTCCTACAAAACATACACTAAGTTCTATACATTAAAAATATTCTAAACAGAGCAGTAATCATTCATGTAATATTGGGATCCTTCAGATGATAGCAAAGAAAAAAATTTAATCATTATGACCTTATTGATCAAGAATCTTAGTAAGAATTATACAATCAGGCTATTTAGAAAATACATTCATATATATATATATATATATATAGAGAGAGAGAGAGAGAGAGAGAGAGAGAAAGAGAGACACATACATACAAAGTGAGATAAAAACACAGCTCACAGAAATGGATGAAAATGTGATATATATATATGAATATATTTAATATTCATAATCTGATAAACACATTTGTTGGCTTAAAGGAAAAAAAGCAAAAATATGCTGAATACTTACACTTATATTGAAAAAAATATTACAGAAAAACACAAGCTGTCATTAATCCAGATCAAAAGACTCCTCTTTCAGTACATCTACCCATTGTTTTTACCACTTTTTCAAGCAGTTCTGTAAATTCTTTCATGAGTGGTTTTAGTTGTACTGCCCTGCACCAATATCCTGAATTTACTCAAAGTACTTCTTCTTCATGGTTTGGAGAAGCATCACAAGCTACACAGCACCACACCCTGTGAGCAAGGTGGATGAGGACATGGGGCAATGCTATGAGCCTGCCTTTCCAGCGGGTAGCACTTAGCAACAGCGTTCTGTGTATTTTTAAAAATCATATATCATAAACACCCACATAGAATAGTACTTCCAGAACTGTTTCAAGAATTGATAAGAACAATGTGATAATTGTGTTGAAGTAAGAGAGATTATTAGTATTTTAGGGTTGATTAATGGCAATAGGTTTTTTTAAAAAAATGTATTTAGTACAGAGTCTACAGGGTCTCACTACAAATATTTCACTTGCAGTGAGCCTCCTGTTTTCAGCCTCTCCGGTGCTGAGATTACAGGTGCAAAGCACCATGTCTGGACTCTGTGGCCACTTAGCCTGCTGTGGGGGTGAGACTGGGGCTGTATGTGGTGCCACGGATGGAATCAGTGTCCCTGTGCTTGCTTAAGCTTGTTTGAGCAGGAACTTAGTCCACTGAGCCATCTTGTCAGCTTCAATAAAATTTTAAATGGTAACATTCACAATATGTTTTCATTGTATCTCCTATGTATGCATTTAGGAAGAAAAGTAAATCAAATAAATAAGCAGTTTAGGTATACTATTAACAGGAATATCATTTGATTATTACCTTGATTTTTAGTTTCACTTATTTTTACTTAGTGATTGCCCTTATTTATACTCCTTTATATAAGAATAAATATTTTAATATTTTCCCGAGAAATTTTACTTATTTATGCTTCTATAAAAGACAAAATTTGAGTAATCTCTGCACTCAAGAGGCTGAGGTAGTGGATTACTAACTCACAGCCAGTCTAAATTACATCAACACCCCTCTCCACCATGAGTGGCAAACGTTTGTCTTTTATTCGGGGCAATTTTGTAACTCAGGATAAGAGGTAGTATAGATAAGTGAGTTTATGATTTTCTGAGTTTTAATCAGTATTAACTACTCTGAGATGGGAGATTCAGAAGGCTGAATGTACCAAAGCTTTATATCATTAACCTTCTACATGAATGAAGTATGAGCCACTGAAGAATGAATGAATGGGTGGATGAAGCTTCAGATAGTTGTCAGAGCAGAGAAAGAACGACCATGGAGCATTTTGCACGAGGTTTTCTCCAGTTGCCTGTGGTATGCTGCTAAGGGAAATGTACTGTTACTTATTATCTTCCAGAACCTGTAGATCTACATGAGTGCTCACACCTTTCACAGTATTAGCTGTCACTTCAGTTCTGCAGTCTTCAGTATCTAAAAGCAGAAAAAGCTATTTCATGAGCAAAAACTCAAATGTTACTAATGTTTCAGTTATAAGTCATCATTTTTTTCTTAAGAAAAAATGGAGTTTTTTTAGAAATTTCCAGATGTATGAATATTGTAGTTATAAAGATGTACACGTATCCATAAATTCATACACATTTGTAAATACTTGCCTATGACTATGCACATATTTATATGTAAATATTTAAAGAAGCACACAAACAAATGTAAGCCATATAAAATTTTATCTTTACATAGAAGTTTAGGAACAAAAATGAGTGTAAGTGTATATTTTTTAGGTAAATTGAAGTTTTCATCCCGAAAGATCTTTATTTCCCAATAAAGAGAAAAATCATTCAGATGAACATGCTCAGAGACAGAAATTGACGTTATTAATCACACACACACTCACTTTTTAGACTTGACTAGTATTCTCAGTTAGGTGTGATAGTGCATGCCTATAATCCTAGTGCTAAGTGGCTGAGACAACAGGATCATAAATTTGAGTCCAATATATAGATATTAGTTATTTATTGAGATTATATTTCAAGATAAAAAATTAAATTGGAGAGATTTTGTTTTATGAGAGTGAGGAGTCATGAAGGGTATTAGACAGCAACAATGATAATGAAATGCATTGGAAAGGCAGCAGAAGATCTGGTGTTTACAGTAACCTCAAGCCCCAATAAAGGTGAAATGCAGAGCCAAGGTTTCACATCATTTGGAACCATAAAGTAATTAGAATGAATTTTCAAGATACTTGAAATTTTTCTGAGGCAATAAAATAAAAAGCCTGTGAGGGGAAAGAGAGAAATCAGTAACATGGACAAAACTGACATAAGAAACAATATTTACTGTGATATTTCTAGTAAAAGGATGTCAGCAGACAAGTAATAGGCGGTCAGGACAATCAGTGAAAGGAGCCAATTCCTGTATGACTCAGGTTTAGATTATTGACATAAATCAAGTGAATAAAAGCAGTTTGAATGACACAACTTTAGATAATGAATGCTGATGAATGAAATGAAATACATGAAAGTATTTATTTTAATAATACTAGCTCTTAGCTATACTTGAATTTATATATTATTAAAGACTGAATGTCATGACACATTCTCTGTGAGTTTGGCAAAGCCATGACATTTGCCTTTTAACTTGTATTGAAAAAGAATAGTTTACATAAATATAAATTAGTTGGTCCAAAATGGCCCATGTATTCCAAAATTAATAGGGTACTACTATAGAACCGGGTCCCCCCCTGCCCATGCTGACGAACCCAGGCCTGTGCCTAGGTAAGAACTGTCCACTGGCATGCATTCCTGCACTCCAGCCACCAGAATCTGGCCCCTGCCCACCCACGCTGACCAACCCAGGCCTGTGCCCAGGTAGGAACTGCCTGCTGAGGTGGGTTCCCATGTGCCAGCCACCTGAACTTGGTCACTGTCTGCCCATGCTGACTGACCCAGGCCAGTGCTCAGGCAGGACCTCTCCTCCGGCTTGCGCCACAACACCAGGCACTGGAACTCTGATCCTGCCCGCACGCACTGACCATCCTGGCCTGCGCACAGTTGCAGGAGGAAGAAGACAAGCACAACAGCCAGACCCAGGGAGGAACATCTGGAAGGGATCAAGACCGGTGGATCCAGACCTAAATTTGATAGGCACTAACAGCATAACTTCACCAAAGTGCAAAGTTCATATGCAATCTCAGGTCCCAAGTCCACCCAGAAGAAATACAGGAGACAATGCCATTGTAGACAATGGGAATCAGGCAGCCAAAATCTCTGAATTGGTAGCATGTGAGGTAGACAGACAAGTGCAGAAACATATAAAGGAACTCGGCTCAGAGATAACATCCGAAGTAAAGAAAAAGAAATGCATGAATTAATAGAAGCTGAAGTGGAAAAATAACGGCAGAAAAATATCAAGGAAATCAGATGAGAAATAATCTCTGAATTAAAAAAGACATCTCTAAATTAATAACATCTAAAGTAGGGGAACAACTGCAGAAAGATAGATGATCAGAGCAGAAATAATCTCTGAAGTAGAGAGACAAAGGATAACTACAAAGAAACAATGAAATGCTACTAAAGAAGACATTGATAAAATATTAGAGGAGAATGGAAAAATGATGGATTCCCTGAATGAGCAATATAGGAAAGAAATAGATCACATGAAATAGTTTCAAAGAGATATACAAGAAAATAAAATCCTAATCACAAGCTGACAATACCGTATGAATAAAAATGAAGATAGAGATTCGGATCTTGAAGACACAGTTGTAGATAGAGAAAAGGTAAGAAGGGATCTCTTAAAAGCAGCTAGAATGCAGGAAAAAAATAATTCAACATCTGCAGATGATACAACAATCAACAACGTGACATTAATAGGAATTAATGCGAAAGAAAAAAATCAATACAAATGATATAAAAAGAGTATGGGAAGAAGCAATGGCAGAAAACTTTGCAAATGGAAGAAAACAATCTGACATCCAAATGTCTGAAGCATACAGAACTCCAAATAACATCAACCAAAATAAAAACACACACACAGACATATAATAGTGAAGATCCCAGAAATCCAGCAGAAAAAAAATATATTAAAAGCTGCAATAGAAAAGAAACAGATTACATTTAAAGGAAAACCCATCAAAATAACAGCAGATTTCTCTTCAAAAACTAAGAAGTGAAGAAGAGCATGGAGGGCTGGGAAGATAGCTCAGTAGAATAGGCACTTGCCTGGCAAGTGCAGGGTTCTGAGTTGAATTCCCAGTACCACACACGAAGAAGAAGAAGAAGAAGAAGAAGAAGAAGAAGAAGAAGAAGAAGAAGAAGAAGAAGAGGAAGAAGAAGAAAGAAGAAGAAGAAGAAGAAGAAGAAGAAGAAGAAGAAGAAGAAGAAGGAAGAGGAGGAGGAGGAGGAGGAGGAGAGCATGGAGCAGAGTACTTCAAGTCCTCCATGAAAACAAATTCTAACCCAGACTGCTATACCCTACAAAACTCTCTCAAATATGAGGGAAAATGAAATACTTCCATGACAAGGAACAACTAAAGAATTTCAGTATGTCAAATACTGAATACCTTACAGACTACTAAAAAATATTTTAGAGAGGGAACAAATGACCCAAGCTCCACAAATAAGAACAGAGAGAATACACCATATATGGCAAACAACTAAACAGAGGAGAAAATGTGGTAAGCAACAGTAGGTAAATGGCATGTCAGTCATAAATCAATACATTTCAATTACAACCATCAATGTAAATGGAATCAATTTTCCAATTAAAAGAAATAGAGAGGTGAGTTGATAAGGAAGGAAAATCCAACAATATGCTGTATACAATAACCACATTTACTCATCAAGCAACTCATAGGCTAAATTTTTTTTTTTTTTGTCTTTTTGAGACAGGGTCTTGCTATGCAGTTCAGGCTGGCCTTGAGCTTACTTTTGTAGCCCAGGCTGGTCTCGAACTCACACCAATCCTCCTGCCTCAGCCTCCCGAGTGCTGGGATTACAGGCGTGAGTCATAGGCTAAAATTTAAAGGATGGAAAACAATACTATATGCCCCAGCACCTCAAAAAAAGGCAGCTATAGCAATCCTGTTTGCAGACAGTCTAAACTTCAAACCAAGGTTGATCAAATGAAATAAAGAAGACCATTACCTACTGATTAGGGGAAGAATTCAAGAGGAAGAGATAGCACTCATAAATATGTATGCACCCAACATAAGAGCACAAGTTATATAAGACAAATATTAATGAACATGAAAAATCTAATATCCAATACCGCCATCTTAACAGGAGACCTTAACACTCCTTTATCCCAGAAAGATAAGTCAAGTAGACAAAAAATTAGCAAAGTAGCACAACTGAACCATAACTTGGAATAACTGGATTTAGTGGACATACACAGACTGCTGTACCCAACCACTTCAGAATACATTTTTTTTTAATCAGTTGCACATTTTCTAAAATGGACCACATACTAGTCCACAGGTCAACTTATGTATATGTAGGAAAAAGAAAATATTCCATGAATACTATCTGACCCCAGTGCAATGAAACTGAAAATAAATGACAAAAGAATCCACAAGAACCCTAGAAATACATGGAAATTAAACAACACCATTCTCAGCAATCAGTGGATTACAGATGAAGTTAAATAAGAAATTAAACAATATTTACAATTTAATGAAAATATAAAAACAACCTACCATAATTTATGGGATGCAATGAAAGCACTTCTTAGAGGGAAATTTATACCTCTGAACTCACACATTAAGAACATAGAATAGGAACAAATAAATACTCTTATGCAGCACCTAAACAGATTAAAAAAGGAAGAGCAAACGAAACATGAATCCCAAACATGGGAAGCAATTATAAAGATTAAAGCAGAAATTAATTCAATTGAGACAAAGAAAACAATAGAAAGAATTAATGAATCAAAAAGCTGGTTCTTTGAAAGATTAAATAAAATTGATAAGCCCCTACCTAACCTCATCAAAAGATGAAAAGACTCAAATTCCAGAAATAAGGAATGAAAAGGGTGAAATAGCAGCAGACCCAGTAGAAATTCAGAGGATCATTAATAGCTACTTTGAGAATGTTTACTCTCCCTTAATTGAAGACACAGGTGAAATGAACAGAGTCCTAGAAAGGTACAAATTGCCAAAACTGAATCAAGAAGATATAAGAACTGACAGTAACCCAATAACATGAATGAAATACAAAATGTAATAAAAAGTCTACCAACAAAGAAAAGTCCAGGTCCTGATGGATTTACCACTGAATTCTACAAAAAATTTCCAGAAGACATAATCCTGATGTTCCTCAAACTCTTCAATGAAACTGAAATGAAAGTAATCCTCCCAAATGATTCCTAGAACCAAGTATTATGCTGACACCAAAACCAGAGAGAGATGCAACTAAAAAAGAAAATTATAGGCCAATTTCTTTCATGAACATAAATGCAAAAATCCTCAATAAAACCCTTGCCAATAGAATAGAGCAAATCATCAAGAAGATTATACATCATGACCAGGTAGGATTCACCCCAAGTATGCAATGATGGTTCGACATACACAAATCTATAAATGTAATACACTATATCAATAGAGCCAAAGCCAAAAATCACATGATTGTCTCAATTGATGCAGAAAAGGCTTTTGACAAAGTCCAACATTCATTAATGTTCAAAGTCTTACAGAAAATCAGAATAGAGAGCCTCTACCTAATTTTATAAAAGCCATCTATGACAATCCAACAGTTAACATAATTCTAAATGGGGAAAAACTGAAGTCATTTACTCTGAGATCTGGTAGAAGACAAGGTAGTCCCCTATTGCCACTCCTATTCAATGTACTTCTATAATCATTAGCTACAACCATTACACAAAAGAGAAAAATAAAATGATAAGAATCAGTAAAGAAGGTAAATTATCATTATTTACAGAGGACATGACAATATTCTTGGAAGACCCAAACAACTCCACCAAGAAGCTAGAAGAATTTACATACAAAGGAAGTACCATAGCAGGCTACAAAGTCAACGAAAAAGGCCAACAACACTCATCTACACTGATAAGCTAGATTAGTGTGCTGAGCTGTGAAAGGCTTTAACCAACAGCTTCCAACATTGCCAGTTCTGCCAGTAAGCCATTGCAATTATGGAACGTTGGATTATGTGTACAACTACTTTCTCTTAGTTCAATGCGAAGAAATTTTTGTACCAATAATGATTAGAAGAATTATCACGTCTATACCCTGTGCTCTGTATAGCTACTGGGAAGATAACAATATGCATTCTGTCAAACTTTGGGAATGTACTACTAATGTGTTTTGAAACTGTAACATTATTCTTTCTTATTGAAAGTAATAAAAAATAAAAAAGCAAAATTAAAAAAAAAACAACAACAAGAAAACAAAACCAAGCTTCAATACCTGACATCTTGGTCTCTTAAATGTGTACTGTTTCTAATTTTATGTCAACTATTACTATACTTTCTTTAAAACAAAGTTTTTCAAAAAGGTTATGAAAAATGTGACAACTAGAAACACTTAAGGTTTATTGAAAGCAAGTGTTAATATCCAACCATATGTCAAATTTTACATAATAATATCTGCTCAGCTGATCAGCAGATATGATGATACAATATATAAGATATTAGCCTTTGTTAATTAGCTATTTTTGGTTTGAAAATCTGTAACATGTGTACTTTTATATATTGCCCTGTATATTTCTTTGTTCCTTTTTTTTTTTCAGGACAGGGGTTCAAACTCACAACCTTGCACTTGCTGGGCAGTCACTTGTGCTACAGAACTATCTCTCCAACCCCCTCTTTCTTTGTTTCTTATTATTTATTTATTTATTTATTCATTCATTCATTCATTCATTCACATTACATTTTTAAAGAAATAACAATGTGACAGTTAAAGAAATAACAATGTACACTTTAGTAGTACATTTCCAGTATTTGATATAATGCATATTGTTGTCCTCCTAGTAGTTATACAGAGCGCAGGGTGTAGACATGATAATTTTTCTGATCATTATTAGTATAAAAAGTTTCTTCACATTGAACTAAGAGAAAGTAGTTGTATACATTATCCAATGTTCCATAATTGCAGTGGGTTATTAGCAGAACTGGCAATGTTGGAAGCTGTTGATTTAAGCCTTTTACAGCTTAGCATACTAATCTAGCTTTAAATTTTATGACCATGGTTAAACTTTCCTGCTGGCTGGTTACTGATTTTGTTTTTGCTTTGCTTTTACTTTTCAAAATAAAATTAAAATAAAGAAAAAATGCAAAGAGAAACATTATTTTTCAGTTACCTTCTATGAGTAGATCCCTTAAATTTGTAAAAATTGCCCAAACTGTAGAATACTCATAAAATAAACCTATTGTAAACAAATTGTAAGAAATCCTTTCTCATTTCCTTATTAGAAGAATTCATACTGTTTCGTGATCATACTGTCTATGTAAACCACAAATTTAATGCAACCCGTATCCAAATCTCAATATTATTTAAAAAGATCCTAAAATGGATAGGGAACCACAAAAGTCTTCCAATGTCCAAAACTACTATCAAAATTAAGAACAAAGGAGTTAGCATTTTATTTCCTGATTTGAAACTATACTGTAGATTGCAGTAATTAAATCAGTAAAGACACAATAAGAATAGAATAGAATAGAAGCTGGAAATTAAGCACATATATGTGATTAACTAATCTTTAATAAGACTATTAACAAGTCTAAGCTTCCTGCTTAGGCAAGCTTAAGCAAGTGCACAGAGACCATGGTTCAATCCCTGGGACCACATTCCATGCCATCCCTCCCCACAGGGTGGGTTGATCCAGCCACAAAAAAATTAAAAATTACAAAAAAATAAGACTATCAATGATATACAATGCCATAGAAATAGATTCTTTAACAAATGATTTCAGTCAACTCAGTGTGCACATGTACATTCAAAACAATAAAGTTACACTCTTATTTTATACTATATGCAACAATAATTTTAAATAGAGTAAAAACTTAAACATAAGACCTGAACCCTTAAAGTCTTAGAAAAACTTAGTGAAAAATGCTTTTGGCATTCGTATGAGCAATGCTATTTTTGATATGACAACTAACATATAGACAATGAAAAAATGTAGAATTGCACTAAAACTATTCTACATGGCAAGTCAATAATCAACAGAAAGAACAAATAACATATTAAGATGTCAATTTTCAAAGTACAGAGGAATTTCTACAATGTAATAGAATAGCAAAACTTTCAGTGGTCAGAGAACCTGCACATATAGTTTCCAAAATGACATACAAATGCCCAATAGGCATATTAATGGGTTATTTTATTTTAAGCTCGTACACAATTTTTTATTTTGATGTTAATAATTGTCAGCACTGTATGCAAGATTGCTGATTTCTGCTAGTCTTTTGAAAGGAGCAGATAATGCTTAATTTTGTTTTCTTTTTATTTCTTATAACATTTTTATTGTTTTCTTTCTCTTTTTATATGTTTAGGACAGGGTCTACAGGGTCTACAGGGTCTCACTAAGTAGGTAAGATTCATAGTGATCTTCCTGTTTTTAGCCTCACAAGTCCCGGGATTACAGGCAGCAGCCATCACTCCCAGTCTCAAGTGCTGTCTCAGCTTGGCCCATGGGCAGGGCCGGCACAGCGCTGGAACTGCAGCTGCTGCACTTTGCCTAAGCAGGTGTTTTACTCTGCTGAGCTATCAGGCTGGCCCCTATTTCTTTTCTGAAAATCTTTTTTGCATGTTTATATCTGGTAACTTAAATAACTAATGTGGAGATAACATCATTCAATAAAACAACCATTGTTGAATTCTTATTATTTCGTTTAGCAAAATTTTGTATCATTTCCAGTTCTTTTTAAATTACTATTTTGTAGTTGAAAAAATTATATTACAAGGAAAATTGTCTTATACATCAAAAACTCAATTTAAAGGTCAGTCAGATGGCTCAGCAGATTAAAGCACCTGTTTAGGCAGACATAGAGACTTGGGTTCCATCCCTGATTCAACCTACAAACACAAATGTATGCTAAGTCCAATAAACATGGCTTATTCACATTATATTAATTCATATTATATTTAATTATCATTTAAAGCAAAGAAAACTTATGGTTAAAAACAACATAACTTTTCCAAGATATTATACATTGATGATTGGAAACTATGTGCATCCCACCCAGCTAAGTAAGAGCTTCATTTCTTTTTTAGTTTCTTTCTTTCTCCCTCTCTTCCTTCTTCCCTCCCTCCCTCTTTCTCTCTCTCTTTCTTTCTTTCATTCGTTCATTCGTTTCTGTGGCTGGGTCAGCCAGCCCTGGGATCAGGGATGGCGGCATGTTGTCTGAGGGATCTAACCATGGTCCCTGCCTTTGCTTAAGCTTGCCTAATCAGGAGTGTTCATCTGCTGAGCTATGTGGCTGGCCCAATAGTGGTTCACCTTATGTGCATTTTAGCTGTAACCATGTATCACAATAATCTTTAATGGTTTTGGCTGTTGTTTTACAACATTTTACTTAATAGACTTACGGAGGAATTTGTCTTTTATATTTTCAACATTGTTTTACTCAGTTGTAATGATGCATGAGCCATCTGAGGACAAATACAAAAGAATATGGATATTTTTTTCTTTTTCCTAGACCTAATTATTTCCCAAATGCCAAGTTAATATCATGCTAAAATCTTCACCTCTTCCCCTGGGGCACAAGTTTTATAATCAACTAATTAAAAATGTTACTGCTCAAATTGATCTTGTACACAGATTCATTAGTGTCCTGTTATTACATATCCCAAAAGTCATTCAGAATTTATCTTCTCTGCAGAATATTTTTGAGATAAACTGTAGCAGAACACATTAAAGACTATGTTTGGTCGTTTACTAGGGGGAGAGTAACTTTCATCTAAAGACATGATGCTAAGGTAGTGGCTTTGAAGTATGCCAGCATTACAGATGTTGGACAATGTTAGAGAAATCCAGGAAGAAAATATTTTTGTAGATGAAACGGTGAGCAATTTGCCAGTATGTTGGAGGGCAATGAATAGCTTTGCTTTCTCTGTGTTGTAGTGACCCACTGTAAACTTTTAATTTAATTTAATTGAGCACATACTTTGTGTTTGAACTTTAACAATCAACACTTTGAGAAGAGGTAAGTATTGTCAGGTTATTTTCATGGCATATTTCATCTGTTACTCATCCTTTTGTATTATTATGAAGCATTGTATGCCTCCTTTGGTGCTTTTTTTATTTCTATATTTTGTGCATAGATAATATTTATATGTAATAGTTTACTTAATAAGTGGAAATGTGGAAGTGTATTAAATGATTCTTTCATCAATTAATGGAGATGTACGGAACACAGACTACATTCCTTAATATCTGTTCATCTATAATATAGAAAGACATGATACATGTTACTGGTGTGCATGTTCAAGGACATATTAAAGGACAAACTTAAATTATTTGTGGATTTCAATCTAATTGCCATATATAAGTATTTGATTACAACATTAAAATAATAAATCAAATACATATTTAAATATTCTATGGTTTCTCTGGTGTAAGAAACTAAAAGTGTAAATAAGGACCAAAATACAAAACAGGTATTTGGAAATGGCAAGTAAATGTTCAAAGGGGAAGGGGAACTTGGAAGTGAGAGAGAGAAAGGAAGCAAAGGAAAAGAATAAACAAGAAAAAGAAATGAGGGGCTGGGGAGATAGCTCCGAGGCACAAGTGCCTGCTGGGCGAGTGCAAGGTCGTGAGTTCGAACCCTGGTCCCACAAAAAAAAAAAAAAAAAAAAAAAAAAAAAAAAAAAAAAAAAAAAAAAAAAAAAAAAAAAAAGAAAAATAAATGAAAAATGGAAACAAATCCTTTGCAAATAAGGCGAGAAAGAGATGCTGAAGGCAAGAGAGGGGAATGTGAAAAAAAGAATCAAGATATATTGCACACAGGTTCAAATTCCATATGATGAATGTGATCATTACATATATCTAAAATGTACCAATAAAGTTAATTAATTGAAAAATAGAAGAAAAATTCAAAATCTGTCTGCCTGACAGTTTGAGTTATGTTATTAGTCTTTATTTCCTCAAGTTATACTTACACTTTGGATCTGGTTCCAGGGTTTTCAGACTCAGAATCAAAAAATACCACCCGCCCTCCAGAATGACTGCAGATGGTGGAATTTCTCAAACTCCGTAATTCCATGAATGAACTTTTGCAATATATTGTCTACTTATATTTTTAGAAAACCATAAGGTCGGACCAGATTTTAGGATGCCTAACTAGATCTTAAAACAAATCTTAACAACTTTGAAACAATAAACTGAAAAAAAAAAAACTTGTGTTACTTGAATTTTAATGGAAAAACACTTTCCATTTTTAAAGGTAGGGATTTCAAAGTTTCTAGCAATACAAATGTAATGCATAGTGAATTGCAAAAGAAGTATGGTAATTATATATATGATTTTTAAGTGATCAAAGCACAAGATTATTTGCTGATTGTGTTTAGAAGAAACAATATACAATAAAGCAATGATTGTTAAATTCCTATCATTTTGTTTAGTGAAGTTCTGTATCATTTCTTATGTATTTTTTATTCTCTTTAAAAAATAAAAATATAAAAATGGTCAAGAAAAGCTAATGGAGGAGTTAGTGACAGCTTCTCAGAAAGGGTATGTAGAATTCTCCTACAAAGTTGAATATATCATTAATTTCATTGATCAGTAAGAATTTTTATTCCTAGAAAAGATTGTAAAAGAGAGGAATAATTTCCTTCAAATATATTAAATTGCATAATGAGAAGGATTGTTTTGTTGTTGTCGCCGGCTGAGGCTGCCTTAAGCGTGGGTTGGGTAAGGCTTGTGGAGCTGGGGATTGAAACCCACTCCCCTGCTTCAGACTGTGTTTGCCCAAGCAGGCGCTTAAATAACTGAGCTAAGCCACAGGCCCCTGGAAAGACAAGAAGGATTTTTTTTAAAGTTACATAATGAGATATCAGAAGAATTTATATTAAATTGTATTTCCAGTGATAAATGTAATGGATGTAGATGGTAAAAAATAAAGATGGATATTAAACATAGAAGCTTTATCTTAAAAATGGTAGATTAAGATAAACTGGGAAATATACGCATATAAATCTGAGAATAATTTTTACTGCTTTGTGTCAAAATAGCATTGTACTTGAAAAACATGTGCAGATATTTACGTTTCTCTTTTGATTCATGTTTTGTTGTTTCCCATGTTGATTTTATCTGTCATAAACCAACCATCAGAAATGAGAAATAGGACATCTGTGACAGACTTCATCCTCCTGGGTCTGACAGATAATCCAGAACTCCAGGTTGTGATATTCTTCTTTTTGTTTCTCACATATATATTGAGTGTTACTGGAAACCTAACGATCATAACTCTTACCCTGCTAGATTCTCATCTGAAGACACCCATGTATTTCTTCCTTAGGAATTTTTCATTCTTAGAAATTTCATTCACTTCGGTCTGTAACCCTAGATTTTTGATTAGCATTATAACAGGAGATAGATCTATTTCCTACAATGCTTGTATAGCTCAGTTATTTTTCTTTATTTTTCTTGGCGCAACAGAATTTTTTCTCCTGGCCTCTATGTCCTATGATCGCTATGTGGCTATCTGCAAGCCTCTCCATTATACAACTATCATGAGTAACAAGATCTGTTACCAGCTCATCATAAGCTCTTGGTTGGCTGGGTTTTTAGTAATTTTCCCACCACTGGTGATGGGCTTGCAGCTAGATTTCTGTGATTCCAACATTGTTGACCACTTTACCTGTGACTCTGCTCCTTTGCTAAAAATCTCTTGTACAGATACGAGCACTCTAGAGCTTATGAGTTTTGTTATAGCTTTGTTCACTCTGATGACTACACTGGCACTAGTAATTCTGTCCTACACTTACATCCTCAGAACAGTTCTAAGAATTCATTCAAGTCAACAAAGAAAAAAGGCTTTCTCCACTTGTTCCTCACATATGATTGTTGTCTCCATCTCTTATGGAAGTTGCATCTTCATGTATGTGAAAACATCAGCAACAGAAGGAGTTGCCTTGACAAAAGTGATAGCCGTGCTCAATACCTCTGTTGCTCCTATGCTGAATCCATTTATTTACACACTTAGGAACCAGCAGGTGAAGCAAGCACTGAAGGATGCTGTGAAAAAGATATTTATTTCAAAACATTGATCTGAATGTGATTGATAACTGAGACACACAGAGAATTTTACCCAGAAAAAAAACAATAAATGTGTCCAGGGTTACCTTCTCTGTTTAATTTTTGTCTCTATTCAGAAATACGGCTGCTTACATTACTATGCATTTATTTAATGAGCTTAAAAAATGCATTCCTAAATTCTTTATGGAATGATTTGTTTCATTTTCATATGATATAAACAAAGAAATATTGTTTATTTATGTAGATTTCAAGTAATACACATGCTAATGATATTAATCACTGTGCCTACTTGAACAGAGTAAGATATTTACTTCATTATGACTTTATATATGTCCATAAAAATACATATATACATATTTTCATATATATATGTGCCATTGTGTATATTATCCTTGTTTTAGTTTTTGAGTGCTGCTTTATATTTAGTTTACTCTGCTTTTATTTTTATTTTTATGTGTTTAGTGTGAGCCTACAGGGTCTCACTACACAGATCACAGACAGAGTGATCCTCCTCTTTTCAGCCTCGCAAGCACTGGGATTATGGGCACATGCCACCACACCATCTCAATCACTATCTCAGCGTGCTCTGTTGGCTGAGCTGGAATGGCATGCTGGGAATCAAACCCCAGACCCTGCATCTGTCTAAACATGCTCTTTAATCCACTGAGGTATCTGGCCAGCTCTACTCTACTTTTAATGCTGGTTTCTGTCCTTTGTATTATGATAGATATGAGAAGACATGGAATACAGGAATAATAAGGGTATAAACAAATAGTGAATTAAAAGTACAACAAGGTAGAAAGGAAGGATGCTGATTGTTCTCTGGATGTGATATTGCAAATGTTGAAGTTTCAGATTTGATATTTATAGACGCAAGTAGACATCTATAGAGCTCCCCAATGTACAGGTAGCAGTCATATATATGTTACCTTTACAGATTTTTACTCACATCCCCTTTTGAAACGTGGAAAGAATACAGCAGTAAACATAGCCTCTTCACAAAATTTTTACTGTACAGTATAGTCCATTGATAACTGCAGGAAAAATTTAGAGTTGATTTATAGATTTTCCTCACTACACGGTACTGAGAATCTAAGTGCCTGACTAGAATTTACTATTGCGCATTACTGAAGTTTTATATTCATTAAGGTGAAACTCTCCATTTCCTCCATTCACCATTCTACTCTGTATTTATGAACTTGACATTTTTAGTGACATATACATTTCACATATGAATTATTTTTCTATTCTAGGACTATCTAATTTAATTCAGTATAATGGCTTCCAGCCTCATCCAGGTTGCTGCATATGGCAAGATTTCCTTATCACATAAGGATAATTATCCTACTGTATGTGTATCACACATTCCTCATCTATAGGTAGACATTTAAGTTGTTTATGTGTCCAGTTGAATATATTCCTTCTTGTTTATTTTTCATATGTCATCTGAGGTTTTGATATTATACTCAAGAAACTATTTCATAAGTTGTGTCATGGAAGTTTCTCTCTTTTTTAGGATCTTTGCTGCTTTATATCTTTCAATTCTTAATGTAGTTTGAGTTATTTTTAATAGCCTCAACCACAGGTTTCATTTCATTCATTAGCATTGTACACAGCTTTCCTTTTTTTTTTTTAATTTTAAGGTATGCTTTTCCATCATGAATTCTTTCCACCATGTCAAGTCAATTTTCTGTACACACATGAGTTCAATAAATTTACAATATCATGTTTACTGTTTTGTGTGGTTTGTCTTGACTCTTAACTTGATTGACTTGAAGAATACTCATGGGATTAGTGAGTCTCACTTTTGAGTTTATCTGAGTGGTTCACAGAAATGATCTCTTGATGAATGTATCTGATTCCTGGCCATTTCTTTTGTGTCTCTTTTACTTTCTGTTTCCTCCATGATAGGTGTTGAGGAGAAACTTTCTTCTTTGTTTTGTAATCATCATGGAAATCTGTAAGACTGTTAAACTTATATTCAAATGTTTTATTCTTCATTTTAATTGAGATTGCTTGTTAACATTATTTTAATGTTGCAACTGTACTGTTTGTTGGTTCTAAAAGTTGTATATTATTTCTAAAAGCTATATTTCACTTACATTAAAGTGAGAGGTTCAGTTGTATTTTTTGCTTATATTATAATATTATCTACAAAAAATGAGGCCTTCTTTTCCAGTTGAATTCCTTTTATATTCTCTTGTCTACTTGCTATGATTATCATTTACAATTTTACACTGAATTAATGCAATGCAAGTGGAAACACTGGCTTTGAACTTGATCTTCAAGAAAAGGCTTTGAATTTCCTATAAGCAAATAAAAGGTTAGCAGTGAACTTTTTATATACTGTCTTATTATACTAATTAACTTGAAACATAGTTTGGTAAAAGATTTTCTAATTATGAATCAGTGATTAGCTCTGTGTTGTATGATTATTGAACATGTAGAAATCAATTTGCCAGATACCATAAAATAATAAATATCACATAATCATGTCAACAGATACAGAGGAAAGCAGTTGAAAATTTCTATAGCTTTTTCAAATAAAAGTCTAATTCTCTTTTTTGTTCTTAAAAAATAGAAGACGTTCCTGGTTATAACGACCGTAATAAAGGATCAATAGAAGTTATTGACTGACTTCCATTAGAATTGATCTTAGTCACTGAGAAATCAATTTGACTCAGGGGGACCAATTATATATCTCATAGTCATAATATGGTGCTTAAATGAATGAGTGGTAAAATTAGACTGCTGGCATTTGTATTTTTGGTATTGAGCAACTTTATACATTGAGGGAATTATTACCTTCACTGAAATTCAGTTTTGTTTTTGCCTGTAAAGGAATATCAATAATACTTAAATCATAGATCTTTTATTATGATTAAATAAAGTTTAAAGTGAGCCAATGAGTATATAACAATACTACTTGTAATTACTCATTCAGGAAGGAACTTCATTTGACTGCCCAGGAAGGGAAAGAAATAAAGCATGCCTCTACAGAGTTGTTAGGCAAAAATCGGATATAAATATATATGCAACAAATGTAGGAGCACTCGAGTATATAAGGCAAATTTTAATAGATATGAAAATAAGGAACTAAGAAATAATACAATCATAATGGAGGTCTTTTACACCCCCTTATCACAAAGACATAGATCAGTGAGATAAAAAGTCAGAAAATAAATAAAAAATAAACTTGTGAACAGAGCTGGTAGTGAATGATTTCAGGCTCCTGAAATAAAATAACTTCCAACCAAGAACTTACCAAATTATATGATGAGCTAAGACACTTCCATGACAAAGAACAACATAAGAAACTTATTACCACTGAACCAATTCTATGAAGAGCCCTGACAGATTTTCAAGGAACAGAAACAACCACAGCTTCAAGAATAACAGAAAGGAACTACAAAACAAAGCAAGTAATTAAACAAAGTGAAAAAGTTTGTAACTTATAGCAGGAAATTAACATGACAAAGGTAAGCCAATATATGTTGTTTATAGACATCAATATAAATGACCTCAATTCATCAGTTAAAAGATCCAGACTAGCCAAGAAGATTAAGAAATGAATTTCAAAAATATGCTTTATTTAAGAAACACATATAATTCAAAATGAAATTCACTGAAAGTCACATATTCGAAATCAAACTTGCATGCCACAGTACACCAGCAAAAAGCAAGAGTTTTTTCTGGTTGCCAAAAATTTCAACTTGAAACCAAAGATCATTTAAAGAGATAAAGAAGGTAACAACATAATTGTTAAGGGCAAATCTCAAGAGGAACAGATAACAATTATATCTATATTTATATCTATATCTATATCTATATCTATATCTATCTATATGTATATATCTATCTATATAGATAGATATATAGTGTAAGATCATCTACATTAGACAAATTTTCACAGACATGAAGAGCGAGAATACAATTATAATAGTGGACTTTAGCATACCATAGTCACAAAGAGATAGACTAACTAGGCAAAAATTTAGAAAAGAAATAATAGAATTAAATAAAATACTATGAACAAATTGACTTAGTAGACCTTTACAGAGTGTTTCACAGAGAAACAGCTCAATACACATTTCTGAGCTGCACATTGGATGTTATCCAAAACAGAATATGTACTAGAACACAGTATGCTTAAGTAAATGCAAAGGAATAGCAATTACCCCACAATACTATCTGACCACAGTGCAATGAAACTGGAAATTATTGACAAAATAAACCATAAAAGCACTATAAACAAATGGAAATTAAATAACAACCTTCTAAACAGCTGGGGTTCCAGATGAAATTAAAGAAAAAATTTTTAAATTTTACAGTCAAATT
>PVJA010008274.1:44997-65155 GCA_004027025.1 Myocastor coypus
AAAAAAAAAAAAAAAAAAAAAAAAAAAAAAAAAAAAAAAAAAAAAAAAAAAAAAAAAAAAAAAAAAAAAAAAAAAAAAAAAAAAAAAAAAAAAAAAAAAAAAAAAAAAAAAAAAAAAAAAAAAAAAAAAAAAAAAAAAAAAAAAAAAAAAAAAAAAAAAAAAAAAAAAAACTCAAACTGATGCAATAAAAAATGAGGACAGTCACTCCAGATCTTGGATAAGTCAGATCTTCAATATCTACTCCAAAATTCTTATTCTCACTGGATGTTAAACAGGATAGGATCCTAGATATATATGAAATGCTAATGCTGAGTCAAGAAGATAAACAAACTGAATATCCCAAATATGCATAATGAAATTGTAAATGTAATAAGAACCTACTGACAAAGAAAAAACCAAGACACAATAGATTAACAGTAAATCTATAGAAGAAATATAGCGCAGACCTAGTGCCAACTTTCATTCAATTCTCTAATGAAATTGAAAGAAAGTGATTTTCCCAAAAGCATTCCTAGAGGCAAGTATTAAAACTGATGACAAAACCAGAGAAAGATCCAAGTAAGAACTATAGGTCAATCTCTCCTGTAAGTAGAGCTGCAAAAATACTCAATAGATTATGAGCAAATAATGTAACAAATCATCACGAAGATTATTCATCACAACTAAATGGGATTCAGCTGAGGAGAGTAGACGTGATTCAACATACATAAATACATAAGTGTAATACACCACATCAATAGAACAAGAACAAAAGTAACATGACCATCTCAACAGATGTGGAAAAACGTCTGACAAAATCCTACAGAAAGGCAGAATACATGGTGTATATGTCAACCTGAACTATCTATGAGAAACCAATAGCAAACATCAAACTCAATTGGCAAAATATGGAAGTCTTCCCTTTAACATCATGTAAATGACAAGATGTTCACTGTCTCCACTCCTATTCTATATAGTTCTGGATACATTATTCATATCAATTAGACAAGAGAAAGAAATTGTAAAAGTATTGGAAAAGAAGTGAAATTATCATTATTTGCAGATGCAATGAGACTATAGAGGAGCACAAAAAAATCCATCGAGTCTTAAGTTGCATAACATAACAAGATACAAAATCAACATTCAAAATTAGTAGCATTTTTTTTTTTACAAACAGTGGACTCATTGAGAGAGAAAGTAGAGTAACCACATCTTTCACAATAACATATTAAAAAAACCTAAAATACTCAGGAAAAAAATCTCACAAAGAAGGTAAAAGGTGGAATCACAGCATTGTTTTAATTTGCTTTGCTCAAATGACCAATGATGTTGAACAGGTTTTCGTGTATTTACTGGTCATTTGCATTTCCTCATCAGCAAAGTGTTCATCTCAGTTGTCCATTTCTGGATTGGGTCTCTGAATTTGGGAGCTCTGATTTTTTAAAAATTGTTTATATGTTCTAGACAGAAAGCGTTTGCTCAAGAGACAGTTGGTTATAACTTTTTCCCCATTTGTGGGTTTTCTTTTCACTGTGTTGCAGATTTCAATGCTGTGATTCATCTCACCCCAGAATGAATGGCTATCAATAGTCAGGCAGAAACAAATAGTAGAAGGGTAGTGGGGAGAAAGGAATGTTTCGCTACTGTTGGCAGGAGTGCAGACAAGAGTGGAGCTCTGGACTGGTCAAGTACTTCAGCGGATTAAAGTATCTGCAAGCAGATAGAGGGGTTTAGGGTTCGATCTGTGGGTGTGCCATGCCGGCTTGTCCCCAGGGTGCACTGAAAAGGCATTTGAGACTGGGTGTGGTGGTGCACACCTGTAATCCCAGCTTTTGGGGGGCTGTAAACAGGTGGATCACTACGAGTCCAATCTAGTAATGAGACCCTAAACACCCTGTCCCTGTGGACCCTTCCCTTAAAAAATAATTATTTAATTAATTAAAAAAGAGTGTAGATTCCTTCGAAAGCTAGGATTGCAGCACCCATTCAAGCCAGTTTTTCATTTCCTGGGTATTTTTTCAGGATCACTGAAAACATCACATCCCTGTGATTTATGTGTACCCATGTTTATAGAAGCTCAATTTGTCATAGCAAAATCCTGGAAACTCATCAACTGAGTTATGGATAAAGAGCATGTGATATTTTGCACAATGGAATATTTATTCAGGTATAAAACAGGATAAATTTGAAGCTTTTATTGGTATTTGGATGCACCTAGAGACCATACTCTTAAGTGATATAAATGACACCAGCATGTACAAACATCATATTATCTCCTTAGTGTGAGAACTTGAAAGAGAAAATAAAATCTGAAGGATACATTAGATAGTGGGCAAAGGGAACAAACCTATCAAAAGGAATTATGGAGTTGAGGAGGATAGGAGAGGTATCAAGGGAAAAAGAAATATCTATGTATGTAAACTGTTTGGTTTGGACAATTGTATGGTGTAATTATGGTGTTCTTGGGAATGGAGAAATTAATGGTCAATTCGTTTTGTACCCATTTTCAATTTGACCTCTCTCTCATCTTAATTTCTCATATATTTTTCTTTCCTTCTATTTTTTCTTCTAATTTTACATGCATAAATCTGGTAGTATGAACAACTAGTTGGAAGACCAACATTATGTACTACAGTAAATAATGTGAAATTAGTATCATTTTGTTAAGTGAAATTCTGTATAACCTGTAATGCTTCTGTTTTAATACCATTTTGTACTCTCTTTAAAAAAATAAAAAAACAAAAAATATATAAAACTGATCTGATATTCCATCCCACCACAGAAGAAATGGCTATCATCAAGAAGTAACCAATAACAAATGCTGGAGCAACTGTGGGGTAAAAGGAACCCTTGTCCCTTATTAGTGGGAATGTAGACTTCTATCTACTACCACTATGGATATCAGCGTAGAAATTCCTCCAAAAACTAGAACTTAAAGATGTCATTCAGCTCAGCTCCTCCCATTAGAGTATTTTTCAGAAGAACTGAAAATATCTTGCCATAGTGATAACTCTACACCCATGTGAATAATAACAGAATTTGTCATAGTTAAGTGGTGAAAACCACCTAAATATGCATGAACCAAGAAATGGATAACGAAGTTGTGACAAGTTTGCATATGTACTACTCAGCTATAAATCAAACAAACTTGAGGCCTTCATAGGCAAATGGATACATCTAGATACCATACACATAAGTAAAATAAGTCATGAACCTGCATGTGTAAACATTGTATTTTCTCCCTACTGTGAATACCTGAAAGAGTACCTAGGTTTTGTAGGTTCTGAAAGGTACAAGGTAACGTGAAAGGAAAAGATACTATTAAAAGGGAAGGGACAACTTGGACAGTGCAAATGACAAAAGAGAGAAAGGAATATATATATTTCTTTATATATACTGGATGGCTTGTATAATTGTATGACTTTTTTTTTTTTTAATGTATCTAGTACAAGGTATACAGGGGCTAACTATATAGATCAGAATCATAGTGACTCTCCTACTTTCAGCTTCCCAAGCTCTGGAATTATAGGCTATCCCCACTAAGCCCAGTCTCAATTGCTTTATCAGCATGCTCCATGTGCAGGGCCAGCACAGCATGCTGGGGATTGAACCCTGGCTGTTGCATCTACCTGAGTGGGCCCTTTAATCTGCTGAGCTATCAAGGCTGCACCTTGATTTCTATCAGTCTATTAAAAGAAGCACATTTTTAATTTTTTATAACTTTATTTGGACCAATGTTACATGCTTGTGTCAGGCAATCTGAACAATTAACTTGAAGACATTATGCAATAAAGCAACCATTGTTTAATTCTCTTTATTTTGATTAGTGAAATTGAGTAGCATTTCTCTCGTTTGTTTTGCTTTTTTAAAAATGTGTTTGATTGTTACACGGTGTTATTCTGCAGCTCAGACTCATAGTGATCCTCCTGTTTTGAGCCTCCTATAACTGCTGTTACAGGCGTGCACCACTGCTCCCAGACTGCGGTCAATTCAGTCTGCCCTGGGGATGGGACTGGCGTGGCATGTAGTGTCAGGGATTGAACTGTGGTCCCTGAGCTTGCCTAAGCTTAGGTAGGCAAGCACTTTAGTATGCTGGGTGCTCTTGCTGGTCTCTGTTTTATTATTTTTAAATTTTCTTTAAAATAATAAAAATAAAAACTGAAGCACTAATCAGAAAAAAAATGTTTTATTTTTATTTTATTTTTTTTTTTATTCCTGTCTCTCACCACATCTTTTTTTTTGTTTTTTTAGAATTTTTATTTTTTTTTCTTGTTTCAGAACTTTTGTTCGCTTGTTTATTTATGTTTATGGCCGGCTCAGCCTGCCCTGAGGGCAGGGCTGGTGCAGCATGTGGTGCTGGGGATTGAACCGCGGTCGCTGCAGCCGCCCAAGCTTTCCTAAGCAGGCACTTTAGACCACTGAGCCATCCTGCTGGGTCTCACCTCTTCTTTCAAGATTCAGTTTACATGCATATTGGAAGGGCATACCATAAAATGTAAAGATAGTCCTTGCTCATGGATAAGAAGAACAAACATTGTGAAAATGGTGATATTCCCCAAAATTAGTATATAGATTTAATGTAATCCTGGTAAAAATACCATTAGTTATTAAGCTCAAGTGCCTAAGTTATAGGAAATAATATCCTTAAATTTATTTTCTGGATCGTTAAAAACTGAAGTTGGCAGTTCAAATAATTAGAGAAAAAAAGGATACAAGTATAGCCAATACTTTGGCTCTAACCCTTCAAGGTCAATGAGAACACAGCACACAAAAGTACTTGTAGTGTAACAGCTTATAACTCAGTGGAGTCCCAAATTTCCTGTGCAAGGAGATTATGGGGCTGCAGAAGTAAGGCATCAGTGATGTACAGTTTACCTAAGGTGAGTCACCTAGATAGAAAACATTCTCTCTGGCTTTCACAGAAAGAAAAATAGTCAAGCAATGGCTGTGATTCATTAAGAAGACTGACACTGACAAAAGTTCAGCAAAGTGCAGTATATGGTTTCAGGGTCAACTCTAAGGAAACCTGACTGATCTTGTGAGATATAAAAGTTACATATTATTGTGACATAGGTCTTGCTTCATCTTGGTCTTAACCATGCAGCAGAAAAGTCTAACCATGAGGTATATAATTGAATACCATATTAATATGCTGAGTTTTAAAAGATTCAAAGCAAAAGCTTCTGATAATCCTAGTTGAGCTGATAATGTACTACTGTTATGCACTATTGGACTATATGTGCATCTACTTTGTACAGTGAAAGCAAGATCTGAACTAATGATGCTCAGACAAGAAATAATGTCTGCATCTTGTACTCTGAACTATGACAAAAACGACTTATGTAATAAAATAATAAAAAATTAAAATTAAAAAGTATATGATTTATATTACTTACAGATCTCAAGGAAACATTCCTGAAACTTTTCTACAACCAGAAGAGAACAGTAGTGGCAAAAGCAATCCTTAGTGACAAAGGCAAAGGCTGGAGACATCACAATGCATGATTTGAAAATATGCTATAAGGCTATCATGCGAAAATAGGTATGGTTTTGGCAAAAAGCATACCTGAGGATCAATTTAATAAATTAAAAGATGGAGTAACAGTATTAAACAAACTCGGCCAACTTCTCATTAAGAAAGGGGCAAAAAATTTTCACTGAAAGAAAGATAACCTGTTTCATAAATTGTGTTGGAAAAACTGCCTATCTACATGCCTAAAGCTAAAAATTGGTGCATGTCTACCACCAGGCACTAAAATAAAGCCAAGATGAATCAAATATCTACATATTAAACAGAAACAATAAACCCACTGGAAAAGAATCTAGTTGGAAGCCAGGCATGTGGTGCAGGCCTATGATCCCAGCACTTGGGAGGCTGAGGCAGGAGGATCAGTGCGAGTTCGTGATCACCCTAGGCTACAAACGTGAGCTCAAGGCCAGTTTGAACTTCATAGTGAGGCCCTGTCTCAAAAAGACAAAAAAAAGATAGAAAAAAAGAAGAAAAGAAAGAAGGAAAGGACGAAAGAAAGAAAGAAAGAAAGAAAGAAAGGGAAAGAAAAAGCAAAACTATTTAGACATAGACATAGGCAGGGGTTTGCTAGTAAAACCCAAACTGCATGGCAAGTACTTCAAAGGTAAATATCTTGAATTTTGTCTTAATAAAAAGCTTCTGCATATCAAAAGAAAGCATGAAGAAAGTACAAACTACACATGGAGTCTGAAAAAGTTTTAGCTAAATGTCTCTTGACAGCAGAGTACTATCTAGGACATACAAATAATTATCATACTCAGACCGCCACAAAATCAAAGAACCAAAACTAAAATAGGAATTTGATTTTTTTTTTTTTTTTTTGTCTTTTTGAGACAGGGTCTCGCTATGCAGTTGAGGCTGGTCCTGAGCTCACTTTTGTAGCCCAGGCTGGTCTTGAACTCGCACCAATCCTCCTGCCTCAGCCTCCCAAGTGCTGGGATTACAGGCACGAGAGGTGTCTATATACTTCTCAGATGATGAAATACCAATTGCAAATAAAAATATAAAAAAGCGTTCAACATCATTGGTTGTTCCAGAGATGTAAAATTTTGAAAACCATTTAGATTACATTTCAATCCACCAAGAATGGACATTATCAAGAAATGAAGCAGTAACAAATGCTGGAGGGTGAAAAGACCCATTTTCCACTATTGGCAGTATTGCAAGCTGGTGTCATCACTGTGAAAGTCAGTATTAAGATTCCTCAAAAACAAAGAGTGGAGGATCCATTTGATGCAACTATGCCCCTGCTGGGTATCTTCTAAGAAGAATTAAAAACATCATTTCACAGTGATTTATGTTCACTCACATTTATAGTAGCTTAATTTGTCACAGCTATATCTTGGAAACAACCCAAACATCTATCAATGTAGGAAATGATAAAAATGATGTGATATTTTTACATAGTGCAATACTACTCAGCCATAAAGAAGGATAAAGTTGAGACGTAAATTTACAGATAAATGAATGTGACTAGAGAACATACTCATAAGTGAAATAAAGTAGACTAACATGTGTAAACATCATATTGTTTCCTGGAGGTCTAAAATATACAATAGATAGGGAAATGAGAAGTAACTGATTAAAGGAAAAAGGAATGATGAGGGGAAAAGTGGAGGGGAAACAAGGTAAAAGGAAGAAGTATACATTTAGTGTTTGCTAGTTCACCGAAAACGAATTGTTATGTTAACATGGAATGGATAGTTTTTATGCTTGTTTCATGATTCCTTCATTATTTCTATGTATTAGTGATTGATTACTACTGTTATATGTAGAAGAGTAGATGATGTCGTTTTGCACCTTGAGACCCCAGGGTTATGTCCAGGGAAGGAGCACAAGACAATGTCTGGTGAAAGGCCGCATTAGGAGGCCAAGTGATCCATGTTGGGGGACCAGAGGATCTGAATCATAAAGGTCCAACTGCTGTGCTCAAAGCTGAAATGTCTATGTCAAAGTACTGAAGCATCTAACCAGAAAGAGGAGGGATCTGTACTGAAAGCCAAGAGACAATGTCTGAGATGAAGATGAGGATTGAAACTCCCCACCAGAGTCAAGCTATGCTCCTTCGAAGAAAAATCACAGAAATCTCCTCGGCTGCAAGGAAGTCCATCCAGTAAAAACTAGCAGAAATCCTTTCCTCCTGTTCTCTGATGCTCTTCCAACAAACACGCTGACCCAAGCCAAGTGGGCGTTCCCATCCAAGTTGAAAATTAATTAACTTTTTCTTACTAGACATCTGTGCCTTCACTTTATATATGTTGGAGACATTCACCATCAGTTTAAGAGGATTATTTCTTATATACTTAAGGTCTCAGGGACAGTATTTCAAAGAAAGAATCAGTTAATATAGTGGTCTTTAAATACATGCATTGTTCTCAAAGTCGGCTATGTTCAAATTGCATAAGGCAATTTTTGTACATAAAATAAATGATATGTGTGACTTCTACATTCTTTCCTGCTCTTCAAATACCTATAACTTCTGCACTGATTAACAAAATGTGAATTGATTTATAATAACTTCTAAATTCAAAATATCTGTATACATAGTAATATTAGTTTATATGAATTGTCATATTTAACAGCTACTGTACTAAGTATTCCATTGTGGGGAACTAGGTTAAACCAAATATTTTATTCTAAAAATGTCTATAGAAAATACACCGAGGGGGGTTGGGGAGATAGCTCCGTGGCACAAGTGCCTGCCTGGTAAGTGTAAGGTTGTGAGTTTGAACCCTGGTCCCGAAAAAAAAAAAAAATACACTGAGGAATTCACTCAGCTTTGTACTAAGTTTTCCCATTTGGACGAGCTTTTAATCTCTATGTGACGCTAAATTTCTGCCTCACTGTCTCAAAGGATACTGTCTCTCCCTTTGCTTAATTTGTTTATCTTTCAAAAGCTAATTAGTGATGTTCTTTCTGAAAATTGATTAGACTGTTGTTCAAATCTGGTCACTAACACCATTTTACTTATCCAGGTAATCCTAGATGTTCAGAACAGAAGACATAAATGTTGTGACTTTTGGAGTAGAAATATTAATTCTCTATTCAGAAAGAAGAGAGCATCTTACTACCTTCAGAATGCAAAGAAAACTTTTTTACTGTCCTCCCTCACGATGGATTTTCCTACTGTCATGATAGAAATGCTACAAATATTTTTGCAAGGTCTAGATTCAAACTTGGTAAAGATACAAAAATATAATGTGAGACTAGAAGAACACAAGGAGGATACTGCAAGGATGTCAGCTGATGAAATTTAGACAATGCTTGTCCCATAGAAAACACTTTGTTTTTGACAAAATTCAACCAACTAAGGAGATGCCAACCAAAATAATGAAAAGTACCAAAAGAGTAAGTACTCCAAGGAAGATATATGAATTACTTTTTCATTTTTATACATGAGGAAAATAATGTGTACATTTTCCTGTAGTTTTCTTAAGCTTCTTTCCATTTATTAATGCTGAAAATTGTAGTGGGTATATTTTAAAACTCTTTAGCAGCGTTTTAGAGCCTGACATCATTTACAAGCTATGCATCCATGTGTAGTCACATACAGTCAGTAACTTGTAGTTACACATACAAATGTATAGGTGAAGTCATGTAGGCATGCACCTTCCAAATCTGTGGAATATATAAAAAACTAACCTGCATAACATTTTAATGTTTTTTAATTTATAAATGATATTTACAATGAAAACTTAAGCCATGATATTTCTTTCTATTTGTTCCTCAAAATTGTCTCCTTGATATTTCAGAGACAAATTACTCTCTGTGAAAGGGCTCTTTACTTATCCTCACAATATATAGAAATATATATGATTTTCAAGGTTGAAGAGACTTTCACCAAGACAGTTCATGATTGATGTTTATTGAAAGGGGAAAAAGTAAGAAAAATGAGATGACAAAAAGCACCTGAATTTTTAGCTACTTTTGTACTTGTTCAGTTCCTTGGACCTTGAAGTAGTTGAGAGACAATTAGTTCTTAGCAAACAAAGACCAGAACGTTGTAATAAACTCCTCCACACTGTTTTACTTGTGTAGAAGAGAATTGTTGGTTCACTGATTTCCCATGACTAGGTCAAAAAAGGATAGCAAAATGGACTGGAAGGACATGAAAAATCTGAGAATTCAAAAAATGAAGATACTGATTTTTTTCTTTGATAAATATTGATTAGCCTGAGTCTTGCAGAGGAAGAGAGGGAGGGAAAGAGGGAGGATGTGGGAAGTCTCTTTGTTGAGAATGTAGGGTCCTAGTCAGTTAATAGCTTCCATTTTAATGTTTTCATTAAAAGTCTTGAGAGCTTGACAGGCTGTGATTTTATAACTTTAGCCATTATGTTTTTGATCATCTTCACCTCATTCATACAAGGTATCCAGCATTCACCTTTTAGCACATTTACTAGTCCCTTGAGAGGAAGCTAAGGCTTGTAATATGCTTCTCATAGGATTGTATAAGGCATGTGCCCATAGAAAGGAAGAACACATTTTTTTTAAATGCAGAGGACTCATGTTCTTTACATGTTAGTAAACAATAAACTTGGTAAGAGACGATCATCACTATAACAAGATAATTGTTATCTGATGTTAAAACAATTCTAATCAATGATAAAGAAACAGCAAAAACCTTAGAAACTACTTTTAGATAGTGCACATGTTTATTAGAACACTTAGAAATTGTGAATGCTGGCTGAGGACTAGCAGTAGTTACTACTCTATGAAAAGGAACAGTCATTTTCTTTTGCTTAAAAATGCATTAAATAGTCAGATATCTCTGAACAATAATTCCAGAAATGCCAGTAAGTAAAACCAATAAATATTTTAGTCAATCTAAAATATAAGGGTCAGTAGATTAAAGCTCCTGCAAGCAAGTGTAGGGCTCAGGGCAC
Organism: Myocastor coypus; assembly: GCA_004027025.1. Taxonomy (NCBI): domain Eukaryota; kingdom Metazoa; phylum Chordata; class Mammalia; order Rodentia; family Myocastoridae; genus Myocastor; species Myocastor coypus. Next base: position 55,390 of record PVJA010008274.1, read on the forward strand.
AATAAGATGACAATTGAGACAGGGCACAGAGGTTTGTGCCTGTAATCTCAGAACTTGGAAAGATTAGGCGGATCACTATGAGTCCAATCTAGTAATGAGACCCTGAACACCCTGTAGATGCTTCCCTAAAATACACACACACACACACACACACACAGCAACAACAACGATATAAATGTACAAATAAGTTCATTCCTTTTGACATAAGTGATTGCACTGGTGTTCTTTCAACATAGACAATGATGTCAATATTGAGTAACAAAATTCCTTATTGAATCTACTGATTTCTCACACATTAATATGAATATGAAACTATTATCACAATATAATCATTTAGTTTCTAATTTCTCCAATAGCATGTGACCTCATTCCCCTATAGCCTGGTGGAAATGTATTAGTTCTGTCTGATTCCCAGGAACATTATTAACAAACAGGTTTGCTACACATATGTGACATATGCCTCTATTAATTCTAATTCAGAAAAGTACACATATGAAACAATCTAATTAAATGAAAGTGTTTCTGGAAGATGATTAAAAATAACAGAGAATTGCATAGAATTATAGTGAGAATGTTAGTATGAATTAAGCGAGTTTTATAGGAAAGAGTCTAGCCTGGGCCTGGCAAAAAGGTGACACTAAGTAGAACAGTTCAGTTTGAAGTAGCTTGCATCATATTTCCCAAAAGCCACGTGGAAACAAGTTCTGCCACATAATTAGGTGACTTCTAGTAAGGGGGAAGAGGGATTGAGAAATTCAATGTATTTCATTTCCTGAAAACAGAGAGTCAAAATATTAAGAGGGAAGGATTCTACAATAAAGGCACACACTCAGTTGGTCTGGTGGAGTCAGTGAAAAGAAGTTTAAAGTTTGAAAGATAATTATGAAGAATGAAGATTATAAAATAAAGATTATTTAGTCACAACTTTAGCAAGCTTGCATTTGTGACTACACTTGTGAGAGGACAGTGCATACATAACTTAGGAAAGTGTACTTATTTTCATTCAAACATTTAGGAAAACTTTGGAAATTTATACACAACGACTAAATATGTTTTATGTACTTAGTTTTGTGAGCTGTCAGATGCATACACCTATGAATCCATCAGAACAATCAAGTCCACAAAGAAACATATCCATCTCCTCTGAAAGTTTATTTTTTTAGCCTTCATTTTTTTAAATTTCTACCTTTATTTAGAGAAAACATTTTGCACAATAGTGCACTCGAGGTTATTCACTGAACAAGATAGCACTGACTGTAAGAACTATGTTGTACAATAGGTCTGTACACTCATTTTACAGAATAACATTTCATATTTATTGAACAACTCTCCACTTCCACGTGCCTCCAGTCTCTGGTAACCACTACCGACAAGTTTCTGCTTCTATCGGTATACCTATTTCTGACATTTAACGTAAGTGGGTAGTAGACTCTTTGTCCTTCTGCATTTGACTCATTTCACTTTGTAGAGCATATTCCAGCTCCATGAATGTTGGTGTATATTTTAAGATCAAATGACACCCAACAGATATCACAGATTTTTATTCATTTATCTGTTCTTGGATGCACTGTTTCCATATTTTGGTTATGGTGATTCAGGTTGCAATAACATGTGAGTGTAGATATTTCTTTGAGAGTTTTACTTCTATTATTTGTGTTCATATTCAGAAATGGATTACTATGTTATATATCAGTTCTTTATTATTATTATTATGGCCAGCTCTACCTGCCCTGTGGGTGGGGCTGGCACAGCATGTAGTGCCAGGGATCCAACTGCAGTCCCTGGGGTTGCCTAAGCTTTCCTAAGCAGGCACTTTAGACCACTGAACCATCTCACTGGGTCCATATCAGTTCTATCATTAGTTTAGCAAGGAACTTTGTGTTATCTTTTCCAATTCTTGAATACACTATTAATGCATGGCTTCTCCTTTCCCTTTATCTATACCGATATGCACATACACACAGTCTTTATTAGCCATCGTAATGGATATGAAGTGATATCTTACAGTTGCTTTCTTTGTATTTTCCTTATGATTTGTGAATGGCCAATGAATTCCTATTGGACATTTCTATTCTTGCTTGAAGAAGCGTCTGTTGAGGGTTATACTGGATCACTTTTTTAGACATTGAATTGTTTAGGCTCCCTGTATATGTCAAGTTCTAGATATATAATGATATTTCCTCTTACAAATGTAGTTTTATTAATTTATTTCCACAAAAATCTTCCTATGAGCCGGGTATGGTGGTGCACGCCTGTAATTCCAGCACTTGGGAGACTGAGACAAGAGGATCAGTGTGAGTTCGAGACCAGCCTGGGCTACAAAAGTGAGCTCAGGGCCAGCCTGAAATGCATAGCGAGACCCGGTCTCAAAAAAAAAAAAATCTTCCTATGAATTTTACTTGTATAAAGTTTTGATCTTCTACAAACATTAATCAGTGAGATAGATTTTTTGGATAGCACAAAGAACTGGAGTGCTAAATCAAATTTGTACTGGTTATAGAGTTGAGTAAAATTCATATTCTTAATATGAGCATATTATAAATCTGAAATTATAAATATTAAAAGGTTGTTTCAATAACTGTCAGGTTATATTAAAATATACTATGAGTTTTCATATTTAATGAAATTAATTAATTAATTAAATTAATTCAGGTTAATGAGTACTAAGATACAATAAAAAACTAAATGAAATGAAAAATAAGAAAGTTTTATATAAATGATAAGAATTTAAAAGGATGTTTAATTTTTTTGAAATAGGGTCTCACTGTGTCATTCATGCTGGCCTTGAATTTGCCATGTAGCCTGGAATGGTCTCCATCCCCTCATGGTCCTCTTTCATCAGCATCCCAAGTGCTAGGATTATAGGAATGGAACACCGTGTTTGTCTATGAGGTGTAATTTTCCTGGCATTGCATTGTGAAACCATTATTTGTAATTTTTGTCCAAATTTTCTCTACTCTTACCATACTGACATTTAAGAGAATTTAAAGGTAATATAAAATAACTACAAGGCAAAGCATCATATAATGTGATGTAGCTAAAAGTCATGAACATTTGAAAGAGCATAGGACCATCGTTTTACATCTGGATAGATAAATACAGGTTTCCTTAAAGAACTGACAGTTAAAGGAATCCTGAAGTACTAACAGACATCAGTTACTTAAAACACTACCTTGATCAGAAGAGACAGCAAGTTGAAAATATGAAGGATTAACAAGTATTCAATGTTGGTGGACTTTGAGGTACTTTACGAGGAACATTAAGAAAATTTCACGATACATTGGAAAATCAAAGGATACATTTTCCTTAAAGAAACATGTAGTTTGTCTAAGAGGTTAAAATATAACAACACCAGAAGAAGGTCTTTATGGGGGGGATGTCTTCATTTAGAAGATGTGGAAATTAGTTCTGCAGTGAAAAATTGAATATATAATAGATGTATCATGGGCAGATTCTGGTATCTTCTTAAAGCCCTGGAGTTAATCTTTTGCAGGTACCAGGGAATGACTATTACATTTAACAATTTTTTTCACATTATCAGTGATAAATCAATGGTGCTAGGCCCATGAAGATTATAGAATAAGGAAAATTAAAAACACAAAGCCAGAAATCAGAAATTCGAATACTGAGGAACATCAATATTTCACATATAAATAGAGATTAGAGAAAGAAAAAGGCAAAAAAAAAAAAAATAGAGGTATAAATCTAGGATGATAATTGGAATGATTTAAGGCAACCCATTTTAAAAAATGATACTTTTTAACTGTTGTGGCAATACGAAGCAAGAGAAAGCTAAATGTGTCACTTGTTTCAAGAGAAATGAAATCCTACATTTCAAAAAAGTTAAAGGGAGTTAGAATGAACACTGCAATGTATATAATTAAAATTTAGCTAACATGACATGAAGCTTAGAAGGAGCCACTACCGTTTTGAATGAATTGAAAATCTTGAAAAGTATGACATGGATAGATAGATAGAAGATACATAGATTAAATAGAATATCATTTACTCATAAAGAATAAAACTTGTCATTTACAGGAAAATAAATGGAATGAGATGACTATAGTAACTGAAATTTAAATAGACTCAGAAAATTAAATAGTACTTTGCCTTTCCTGTGGATGTTAAAATTTTAAAAATAGGATTGAAATAAAAGTATGAAAGAGCCGGGTGTGGTGGCTCACGCCTGTAGTCCCAGCACTTGGGAGGCTGAGGCAGGAGGATCGGTGCGAGTTCGAGACCAGCCTGGGCTACAAAGGTGAGCTCAAGGCCAGCCTGAACTGCATAGGGAGACCCTGTCTCAAAAAAGAAGAAAAAAAAAAGTATGAAAGAGAGCATTAGACAATAAGAAATGAAGAAGGAAAAAGTGAAGATAGCAAAAGTGTGCAACAAAGTGTTTAAAATTACTGGTGTTTTGCATGTATGTACAAATACGTTAAAACAAAACCCATATGATTAAAAAAACTCATGAAAAAAAGAAAAATTTGAGAAGACTGTATTTAGCATTAGTGAATATTGATTAGTTTCTGTGGCTATAAAAATGACTCCAATTAAATAACAATATTGAATAACACTTTATGGAACTATTTCTACAAGATCTTCAGCGTTAAATTTTATTACATTATATGTAATATAGTACTATACTCACCCATATGAGGACACAATATCTGTCATTATTCTATGGTTGTTTCCCAGGACAAATATATCATCTCCTAAGATGAATCTTCAGATACAAGCAATGGAGACTTGGTTTATAAATCCCGATATATATCCTATGCACGAGTTGGTTTTGAGCAAAGAACTTTAAACTACCCAGGTAACATCATCATCTTTCTATGAACTATTATTAATCCAGTCCATACAATCAATTCTAATAAAATGCATTTATAAATTTTGAGACTCAACAAATGATTAAAGAAAGAATTGGATTCTTTTAATATAACATGGTACTCTAAGAAATTCTGCATTGCCCATGCATATAAAATTCAGTAAGGATGTTGAAGTAGTGGCCATATCATTTCTCATGTAGAGGGAGGGAATAAATATAGATTGGTTTGCATGACTTCTACCTGCACAGCTTTTTGCTGTGGAATTTGAGTATGTGTCATTTTAAAAACATCTTGATTTTTATTTGATGTTGAGTATCAAAACTCAATGATGAGAAATCACACAGAAATAACATTCATCTTGCTGGGACTGACAGATGACCCACAACTACAAGTTTTGGTTTTTGTCTTGCTATGTTTTACGTACATTTTGAGTGTAACTGGGAATCTGATGACAATTACCCTCACACTAGTGGATTTGCACCTTAAAACACCTATGTACTTCTTCCTGAGAAATTTTTCCCTCTTAGAAATTTTATTTACCTCTGTCTGCATTCCTAGATTCCTATACAGTCTATCAACTGGGGACAATACCATCACCTACAATGCTTGTATGTGTCAATTGTTTTTCTTTATTTTTTTCGGAGCAATAGAATTTTTTCTCCTGGCAGCCATGTCCTATGATCGCTATGTGGCCATCTGTAAACCGCTGCACTATATGACCATCATGAACAATAGAGTGTGCACTTTACTAGTTCTTTCTTGTTGGGGAAGTGTCTTGGTGATTATGATCCCACCTGTTTTCTTGGCCCTCAAGCTTGAATGCTGTTCTTCCAATGCCATTGATCATTTTAGCTGCGATGCAAGTCCCTTCCTGAAAGTCGTGATCTCAGACACATGGGCCGTAGAACAGATGGTCCTACTTGGAGCAGTATTTGTACTGCTTATAACCCTAGCGTGTGTGGTACTATCCTACACTTGCATCATCAGGACAGTTCTGAGACTGCAATCTGCACAGCAAAGGAAAAAGGCCTTTTCTACTTGTTCCTCCCATATGATTGTGGTTTCCATCGCCTATGGTAGTTGCATCTTTATCTATATCAAACCATCAGCAAAGGAGCAGCTGGCTATAAATAAAGGAGTTTCACTTCTGGATACTGCTATTGCACCCTTGTTAAATCCCTTCATTTACACCTTGCGGAACAAACAAGTGAGACAAGCTTTTAATGACATTATGAAAAAGATTGCATTTCTCTTGAAGAAGTCTTGATGAGTGCAGATGAACTACAGGGGCCAAGGATATAGCTCAGTGGAATAACTGCTTCTCTGACAAGCACAAAGTCCTGAGCTCAATCCCTGGTACTGGAAAAAACAGACAAATTACAAAGATATTTTGCCAGTTTCTTATTTCATATTTTCCTTTCTACAATACTGTCAGATTAAACTTTTTATAGACATTTCATATTATTCTCACGTTCATCAAACTGTTTATTCTTTCAAGTCAAACACATCCATAGTTTAAGCCAAACACTAAATATGTCTTTTTATACATTTCCGTTTTCTGTATGATTCTTAGTTTATTCCATATGTGTCCAGTTGAAGTCCCTTTATTCTGGCATTATTCTTTTTGATAAACTTTCATTTTTACCTTTTATTTCTGCAATACACTCACAAAGTTAATCATTTCTGTCTTATCACCCCACCCCCTACAAGCTCCCTTTTATTGTCCTATCCTGTTTCCATGGCAACAGCTTCCTCCTCTAAAAGACATTTGGGTTGCCTTTATCATAACATTTATTTACTCTTTCTGGCTTTTAAGATTGTATATAGCTGCTTTCCTTCCTTTCCAATGACAAATTCTAAAACCGTATTTAGGGCCGGTGAAATGGTTTAGTAGTCTAAGGTAAGCTTAGGCAACTGGACGGACTACAATTCCACCACTGGCATCACATGCTGTGCCAGCCCCACCCCCATGGCAGGCTGAGCCAGTCTAAATATAAATAAAAAATAAATAAAATCATATTTAATATAAAATAAAATATAAATATATAAATATATAAATATATAAAATATAAATAAAAAATAAATAAAATCATATTTAAAGCTAAGAAAAAAAGCAGTTGATCATTTATTAAGTGATTTTTACAAAGGAAGAATCATTTGCTGTAAAGTTACATATTCTCGTAACTTATGCCAAATGATAATCCATACAGGGTACCAATGTTAAGTGAAAAAAAGTAAGTAATACAATTATTGAGAGAAAACATAAGCAAGTTTACATAAAATGTAGTTCAACAGGAATATTCTAATAGTGCTAGTTAATTAAAATATAGCAGAAGAATACATTTGTTGCTTATTAATCAATTCTCTCTATTGATGCATTCATAGTTAATATTAAATATCAAACTGTGATACAGAATTGCTAACTGAGAAGAACATCAACTAGAGATTGGGAATATTAAAATATCTTTGAAAGGAGAAAAATTCCACAAGAATTTTACTTTAAAATTCCAAATTATAATTTCTATTCAACAGGAATTGTCAATAAACATTTGAAAACATTTTCATTAATAAGAAAAATTTTGAGTAGGAATAAAAATAAATGCTTTTGGATCATTACTTTGGAGAATAACTTATCATGTAGTTAATGTTTCTTCACTTTTGTGCTCTTTTTAACAATGGTTATATCACATGTTTTCATCACTGGATGAGTTTAGATTAATAAATATAGGTATATAAGATTGATCAAACAATTAAACATTAACACTTTCAATAAACATTGATTTTTTTAACAATTGACAGTCTGCATATTGTCCTCACAATAGTAATACAGAACACAGGGTGTGGGCATGACACACTTTCCAATTGATATCGGTAAGAAAAGAAAAGAAAATTCTTTTCTTTGGATTAAGAGGAAGCAGATGCATACACAGTACAATGTTCCACAATTGCAGTGGGCCACCAGTGAAACTGGAAATGTGGGAGGCTATTGATCCAAGCCTTCTACAGCTCATCACACCAGTCTAGCTCTGTGTTTCATGCCTTCTAATTAATTAAGCTTTTCTGCTGGGTGATCAAGGGCAAGTTAAAGCAAGAGCTGTATAACAAAACATTCATCTTCTATATCTTCCAAGGTCAAATCCCCTGAGGATTAACTTTGGAACCATGTACAGTGCTTTGTAGAACTGTTGTCAGTGTCAGCCTTTGGGTCGAGTCATGGCCATTGCTTGACCAGCTTGCTTTCTGTGAAAGCCGGAGAGAATGTTTTTCTCTGGGTGACTCTCCTTAGACACACTGTAGTTCGTTTATCCCTTTCATCTGAGGTCCCACAATCTCCTTGACCAGAAAATTTGAGACACCTCTGAGTTATAGGATATTACCGCACAGGTTCTCTTATGTCCTGAGTCCTTACTGACCTTGAAGGCTAGGGCCAAAATACTGGCTATCCTTATAGCCCTTCTTTTTCTCCAAGTTTTGGTCTGTTAACTTATATTCTCAACCCTCCAGCAGAAAACCTTCGTGATACTATTACTCTATAACATAGGTAATCGAGCTTATCATCACTGGCTTTCTGAATACCAAACATCTTTGACTCAGCTTGGAATTGATATTTTTCAACAATCATTGATATTTTAATAACTCTCCATAGAATGTGATATAAGCAGTTACACAATTTTTACACAGATATTTGGAAATTCAAGGAAATACAAAATTGTAGCCTGTCAAGCCTATGGCATTTTGCCTTGTCTCTTACTCTCAATTAATACTTTTTTTTTTTTGTTAACCAACCATTTACTTGAGAGAGAGTATAACAGTAAATGAGTTTACATTGGGAGTAGTATACATCAAAAAGATGAGAATGACATGCATTCCAAGCATAATTTTAGTAATGCATGGTGCTGTGATCAATGTGATAAACCTTTTGAAGGTTCTTAGAACCAATATCTGATTCATCCTGTGTACATAAGTGTATGGTTTTGCTCCTGCTATGTTTCTTCTTTTATCTGCTTCCAAGCGCTTTGTTGTTTAATCTGTAACACATTCAGCTGTGTTATGCCCTTACGTTTTTATTTCTTCTTTAGAGTTCTTATACTAGGGAGGATATATGATATTTACATATGTAGGTCTGATTTATTTCACTAAAGAGTATATGTTCAATATACATCCATTTATATATGAAGTCTTCCAGCTTATTCTTTATAGCTGAGTAATATTCCATTGTATAAAAATACCACATTTTTTTTTTTCAATCATTCTTCAAACGATGGGCATTTTGGTTGTTTCCAAGATTTGGCTATTACAAATTGGGCTGCTACAAACATAGGTGCACAGATATCGCTATGGCATGATGTTTTCAGTTCCTCTGGGAAGATTCCCAGCAGGGGGATAGCTGGATTGAATGGGATTTCCAGTTCTAGTTTTTTAAGGATCCCCACACTGCTTTCCATAATGGTTGCACCAATCTGCATTCCCACCAGCAGTGGAGAAGGGTTCCTTTTTCCCCACAGCCTCTCCAGCACTTGTTGCTTGTTGATTTGCTTATGATAGCCATTCTTTCTGGGGTGAGATGGTATCTAAGTGTTCTTTTGATTTGCATTTCACTAATGAATAGCGATGTGGGCATTTCTTCATGTATTTACAGGCTTGTTGAATTTCTCTGAGAAGTGTGTCTTCATCTCAGATACCCAATTCTGGATTGGATCTTTGAATTTTGGAACCCTAATGGTTTTTAGTTCTTTATAGATTCTAGATAGAACACCTTTATCTGAATACTTATTAGTTAAAATCTTTTCGAAATTTGTGGGTTGTCTTTTCACTCTATTGATAATTTCCTTTGACATGCTATCTTCCCAGGCTTCACTTTTGTGCTCTTAATGAATCTCCCATTGTTCAAAATAGCTATCCTAATTGCCAGGTGCATTAGTTAGCTCTGAGGCATA
>PVJA010008275.1:0-58555 GCA_004027025.1 Myocastor coypus
GTAACTGAGTTTACACCAGGAGCAGTACATATAAAAAAGACAAGAGTGACATGTATTCCAAACATAATTTTAGCATTACATTGTGCTATAATCAATATGCTGAACCTTTTGAAGGTTCTTGAGACCAATGTCTGATTCATCCTGTGTACATAAGTGTATGGTTTTGCTATTGATGTTTTCTGCTTTGTCTGCTTCCAGTTGCTTCGTTGTTTAATCCATAACACATTCAGCTGTGTTATAACATCATATATTTTTGAACAGTTGAAAAATTACTAAAAAATAGTGACATAGTTAAAAATCAATCAGTGGAGCACTATGAATTAATCAACTAGAGGGAAAAGGAAATAAAAAACATATGAGACAAATATAAAAAACCTTCCAGGTAACTGTCGTAAACTGAATAACATTGCTAGTTATACTGTACATAAATAAACAGCCCTATTTCACTTGGAGACTGTCAAGGGCAATTCAAAACTGAAGATTCTACAAGAAATCTACAAGAAACCTGTCTAAGTCATAAAGACAAATAACTTTAAAGAAAAACAATAAAAAGTCTATATCTGTGAATGATAACCATAAGAAAGGCACTGCATGCCACGCTGGTCCTTTCCCAGATGTGCTGAGCCAGCAACGGAGTTTGAGTGTTGTGTAGGCCTGTAATCCCAGTGCTATGGAGGCTGAAAGCAGGAGGATCACTATAAGCTCAAGCTGTATAGTGAGACCCTGTACCAAATACAGAAAAAAATTTAAAAAGAAAGCTCCAGTGGATATACTGATAGCAAGCAAAATACACATGAAAGAAGAGAATGTTATTAGAGACAAGGAGGAATACTACACAGTGACAATGTACCCTTGCCATCAGGGAGGCATAGCAGGGGGGCTAGGGAGATAGCACAGTAGAAGAAGGGCCTGCCTGCCAAGTGCAGGGTCCTGAGTTTACTCATCAGTATTGGGGGGGGGAAAAGCATAATATTCTGAACATGCATGGATCTGCTGAAGTACCCTCACAGTAAATGAAGCAAAAAAGTAAACAGTATTAAAAGAGAAATGAACAAATCCAAAGCTCTGTAAATTCTGCTTTTTCATAGATTTATTTATTTTTATTTTTAATTTTTTTTATTATGGCTGGCTCAGCCTACCCTGGGAGTGGGCTGGCACAACATGTGGTGCCAGGTATCGAACCGTGGTCCCTGCAGTTGCCTAAGCTTGTCTAAGCAGGAGCTTTAGACCACTGAGCTATCTCACCAGTCCTGTCTCATAGATTTAATAAGCAGAAAATCAGTGATAATATAAAGGATAAAAACACTGTGAATAGAATTTAACCTCAATGATGTCTATAGAATATTACCCAACAACAACAGATTGCACATTCTTAAGTTTATGTAGAATATTTATTAACACAAGCCATTTGAATTTAAAATAGTTGAAATCATGTAATTGTTATCTTATCAGAATTCAGTTAAATTAGATATCAGTAACATAAAAATACATGAAGTAAATTCAAAATATTAGGAACTAAATGGCATACCATAGCTCAATGGAGAAATGCCAAGGGAAGGAAAGTATTTCGAACTGAATTAAAACAAATACTGAATTAAAACAAATATTAAATTTTATAGTATGAAGTTAAAACAGTGTTCAGGAGAAAATTTATACTTTTAAAAGCTTTATTAGAAAAAAAAAAAAAAGAAAGACCCAAAGTCTGCAGTGTAAATTTTATTTTAATAGGTGTTAAAGGATGAATTAATCCAAAAGTAAGTAGAGGAATAATAAATTTGAGAGTGAAAATCAAGGGAAAAATGATCAAAGAACAGAGGAAACATAAGACAAAAACATGTCTTCTGTTTCAAAAAATAGCCCATACCCTTCACCCTCTTGGACTTGGCTGAGCCCAAGCCACCTGTCCTCACCCAGAAGATTGCCAAGGGGACCTAGTGGGCCTTGTTCTGTACCCCCTCACTCTCCTGAGGACAGCTGAGCCCTAGCCACCTGTCCTTACCCTGGAGATTGCCACAAGGACCTGAAATCAGGTGCCCAGGAAGGCTGCTGCAAGGAACTATGGGAGCCTTGGTTAGCCCTGCCCTGTGTTCACCCACCAGGAGGAGAGCCTTGCAGCACTTTAGCCTGCCCTCATCATCACCAGATTCTTTTTGAGCTGTGCCTTGCCTCTCCCTTCACAGAGGTGGAAGCCACACTGAACCTCACATGATGGGAGCTTTGGTGAGCCTGCCCTGCCCTGCCACTCAGGTGGCACCAGCCCCTCACCCCCTTCCATCACTGTAGAGTCATGGAGAACACTGGAACTTTCAAAAATGTCAAGGGAGGAACAAAAGACAATATCAGGCCTCTAGCCCCCACCCCCAACAAGTTAGGAGACAAAGCCAGAGGAGACCTTGGAAGTCACAAGCCTGAAATTTCTGAAACAACTCTATCAGGCTATGGAGGAAATCAGATTAGAAATAACCTATCAGGTAAAAAAAATGAATTGTCAACAGTTTGAAAGAATTGCTAAATACATCTACAGAAGACAGAAGAAAAATAGGATAATGATGGAAACATTGAATAAAAAATACAGAAAAGAACTAGAATGCTTGAAACAGATTCAAACAGATATCCAGTACAGTACATTAAGAATTCCATAAAAAAAGAATTCCATCAAAAGCTGGTAAAACTTCTTGAATGAAACTGAAGATAGAACTTCAGACCTTGAAGATAGCATTGCAGGTAGTGAATTGCACGTAAGCAAGAATTTCTTAAAAATAACAAAGAACCACAAAATAACAATATAACAGCTGCAAGATGATGCAAAGAAAAATAACATAAGATTAATAGATGCCAGTAAAACAGCTGGAGTTAGCACAAATGACATAAAACAACTATTTGCAGAAGTGGTGGAAGAAATTTTCCCAAGCTTGGAAAAAGAATTTGAAAAAAAGATCAGTGAAGCATATAGAACTTCAGTTAGCCATAACAAAATAAATTTACACCCACACACATAATAATCGAGAACCCAGAAATTTAGCAGAAAAACAGAATATTAAAAGTTGTTAGACAGAAGAAAGAGATTACCTATAATGGAAAGCCCATAAGAATCATAACATAGACCATCAAATCAAAAAGAGCTTAGGGCCAGGGAGCTAGCTCAATGGAATAAGTTCTTGCCTGGTAAGTGCAAGGTCTTGAGTTCAATCCCTGGTACTGAAAAAAAAAAATAGATTTTCAAGTGAGATATTTCAGGTACTGAAATAAAACAACTTCCAATCCAGAGTGATGTACCCTGGAAAGCTATCTATCAAATTTAATGAAGAGATAATATACTTCCATGAGAAAGAACAACTGAAGAAATTCATAACCACCAAACCAACCCTACAAAGAGTACTGGCATATGTTTTAGAAAGAGACAAAGACAACCACAACTTCAAGAACTGCAACAGGAGAGGATTACCAAGCAGAGGAAATTAAGCAGAAGCGAACAGTAGCAATCCCACAGTAGGAAAATAAAATGACAAAAATAAGTTACTACATGTCAGTTATAACTACCAATGTAAATGGTCCGAATTCACCAATCAAAAGAAGCAGATTGGCAGAGTGGTTCAAGAAGCAAAATCCAACAATATACTGCATACAAGAAACACATTTAACTCAAAAAGAAATTAATAAACTAAATATCAATGGATGGACAATAATATTTCATGTGACAGGAACCCAGAAAAAAAGCAGGCATAGTTATTCTGGTAACTATTCTTTTGTCTTTTTTTTTTTTTTTCTGTACAGGGTCTCACTACTGATTCATCGTGATCCACCTGTTTCCTGCTTGGAAAGTTCTGGGATTACAGGCACGTACCACCGTGCCCAGACTCCATCACTGGCTCAGTGCGCTGAAGAGCAGGGCCAGCACAGTAGACAGGGCCAGGAACCAAACCTCAGCCCCTGCACTTCCCTAAGCAAGTGCTTAGTCTGCTGAGCTATACCTCCAGCCCTCTGGTAACTATTCTTGATAATAATGCCAACTTCAAAGCAAAAGTAATTAAAAGAGATAACGAAAGTCACTATTTACTTGTTAGGGGAAAACTATATGAGGAAGAGATAACAATTATAATATATATGCACCCAAAATAGGAACATCCAACTATATACGACAAATTTTAACAGACATGAAAAATCACATGAGCAATGACATAGTTATAAGGAGAACTTTAATACCCCATGGAAACAAAGAAATAGATCAAATAAGAAAAAAAAAATCAGCAAACAAATAATAGAACTAAACCAATCTAGTGAAGAAATGTACTTAGTAGACCTTTATAGACTGTTCTACCCAACAACATCAGAATACAAATTCTTCTTAGCTGCACATGGAATGTTCTCCAAAATAGACCATGTACTAGCACAAAGAGCATGCTTACATAAATGCAAAGGAATCAAAATTATTACATGAATATCATCTGACTATATTGTAATGAAACTGGAAATTATGGACAAAACAAACAGTAAAAACTCCCTAAACACATGGAAGCTAAATAATGGCCTCATGAACAATTAATGGATCATAGATGAAATTAAAGAAGAAATGAAGCAGCGCCGGGCGTGGTGGCGCACGCTTGTAATCCCAGCACTCGGGAGGCTGAGGCAGGAGGATTGGTGCGAGTTTGAGACCAGCCTGGGCTACAAAAGTGAGCTCAGGACCAGCCTCAACTGCACAGCGAGACCCTGTCTCAAAAAGACAAAAAAAAAAAAAAAAAAAAGAAGAAATGAAGCAATATTTATAATCAAATGAAAATACAACTTACTAGAACCTGTAGGATGTGATGAAAACTATCTTAAGAGAGGAATTTATAGTAATAAATTCTCACATCAGGAAAACAGAATGATCCCAAATGAACAGTCTTATGCTGTACTTCGAGGTCCTAGAAAAATAAAAGCAATCAAGCCCAAAGCACAAAGAAGGCAGGAAATTATAAAGATCAGAACAGAAATAAATGCGATAGAGATGAAGAAAACTGTACAAGGAATTGATGAGGCAAAGATCTGATTCTTTGAAAGAATAAATAAAATTGATAAACCGTATCCAATTTTATCATAAAAGGAAAGAAAATGTTAAAATTCATGCACTAAGAAATGAAAAAGGGGGACCACCACAGATCCTGTAGAAATTCGGAAGATCATCAATGCCCACTTCCAAAATCTTTACTCTCACAGGATAGTGAGAACCTAAAAGAGTAAATAAAATCTGAAAGATGCAATAGGTACTGTGAAAGGGAAAGAAACTGTTCAATGGGAAGGAAAAACTGGGGTGAGGAAAACGACAAAAGAAAGAAAAAAAGATATATTTATGTATGTATATAAGATCATTTGGATTATTATACTCCTGATTTCTGCTGGTCTTTTTTTTTTTTTTTTTTTTTTGTCTTTTTGAGACAGGGTCTCGCTATGCAGTTGAGGCTGGTCCTGCGCTCCCTTTTGTAGCCCAGGCTGGTCTCGAACTCGCACCAATCCTCCTGCCTCAGCCTCCCAAGTGCTGGGATTACAGGCGTGAGCCACCACATCCGGCTTCTGCTGGTCTTTTGAAAGGATAGGTTAATGCTTAATTTTTTTCCTTTTTTTCTTATGTTTTATCTCTTATAAATTTTTGTTGCTTTGTTGTTGTTTTTTTTAACCAATTTTTCAGGTTTATATCTGGTAACCTGAACAGTTAATCTAAACATAGCAGTATGCAATACATAATTTCATTACTTCGTTTAATGAAACTTTGTATCATTTCTATTTTTTTACTATTTTTTATTTAAAAAATAAAATTCAAAAAGTAAATGAACTAAATAGAAACCAGTATCTGGAATAAATGAAAAGACATCATTATAGAACCTATAGAAATTAAAGAGTTAAAATTAAATGTTGTTGTGGTAATGCTGATACATTGATAACAGATATCAAATAGAAATGATTTTGAATAAGATATATTTCTAAAAGTGATTTTAAAAAGTAAAGTCATAGACATCCCTATCTAGTATTAATGGTGAAGTGCATTAAATATTTAGTAAAAGAAAACATCAATTTTCTACAAGCTTTATCCAAAAATAAAAGTGAGGGGAGGGCTAGGGAGATCGCTTAGTGCTCTGAGTGCCTGTCTGGCAAGCCCAAAGACCTGGATTTGATTCCCAGTGCTGCATATCATGTCAGCCTTGGAACCTTGGGCACACCATGCCAGCCACCAAAACTGGGTGTGGTGGTGCGTGCCTGTAATCCCAGCACTGGGGTGGGGCTGAAGCAGGAGGATCACTAGGAGTTCAAGCTACATAGCAAGACCCTGTACCAAATAATTTTTTTTAAAGTTAAGGGAAAACTTTCTAGCTCAATTTAGGTGTACTTCCCTGATACTAAAACCCAATAAATACCAGTATCTCTTGTAAACAAAATATTAACAAATTATATCGATTAAAGTATACTGAAGATTATATAAGACAGCCAGATGGGGTTTGTCTCCAGAAATGTTAAATTGTTTTAATTGAAAACTCAAAGGGCTGGCTAGATAGCTCAGTGGATTAAAACACCTGCAGACGCAGGGCACTGAAGTTCAATCTCCATCTGCAGCGTGCAGTGCTGTGCTGGCCCTGCCCCTGGGACATGCTGAGACTGCGATTGAGAATGGACATTGTGGTGTGTGTCTGTAATCCCAGCTCTTGGGAGGCTGAAAACAGGAGAATCACTACAAATCTATTCTGTGTAGTGAGACCCTGTAGACCTTGTACTAAATACAAAAAAGAAAAAAAAATTAATCAATGTAATTTCACTGTATTAACACTACAAAGGATAGAACTAATCATCTCAGCTGGTGGAGAGCAGTCAATGAATCTCTGAGCATCTTCTCTTACCAATCTCCAACTGCTGGGGCTTCTGCCTTCAAGTCGAGGGTTGCATGAGGCCATACTTGAAGGTGCTTCTGTGGATCCTTCCAATGAGTTTTAAGGGCTGCAAAGAGGTTGGACATCCTTGACTCTAGCATCTGACCATGAGGCTTTCTCTGTGTCCTACAGTTTTCCTAAATATAGAAAGAATTGAGTAAAATTTTGTCCTTGGCTTTACTTATAGACAATATCTCACTGAAAGAGACTCTGAAGTCAGAGTAATAGGAAGATATTTGAAAGAAGGGAAAGAGAGGGAACACAGAGCTCTCCAATTATGGCATTTTGCAATGTTATAAACCAAGAAAATTGGAATTGACAGGAGAATGGAGGTCACTACATGCCGCATTGTACCCAGGTGGCTGAAAAATGGAAAGTAGTGACAGCATTTTGAAGGAAGAAAGTGTCCACAATTGGTGTTGGTTTTCTACTGCTGCTGTTCTTTGTTGGTGGGGATACATTTCAAGATCCCCATGTATGCCTGAAGCCATGGATAGTACCTTGGCTTGTCTACCATGTTTTTTTTTTTTTTTCCCTATGGGAGAAATTAAATTATAAATTAGACATTGTAAGAGATTAACCATAATAACTAATTATTAAATAGAACAATTATAACAATATACTATAAAAATGCTGACTGTAGTCTGCCTTTCAGAATATCTCCTTGTGCTATATTCAGCCTCCTTCCTGTGATGAGCAGGGATGAATGGTTAGGCAGTGGATACAGCACTAGGGGTATGGATGCTTGAACACAAGTACTGTGATGCTGGGACAGCTCACATGGTACTGAGATGCCTGTTAAGTGATCAATGAGTGACCAGTGAACACAGTATGGCTATGTGGTGTGAAGTGGTGACTCGTGCCCTGATGGATGGAAAGAGCCAGTGTGAGACTTTGTCATGCCACTAAGAATGCTGTATAATTTAAAACTCATGAAAAGTTAGTACTATTCCAATTGTTATAGATTTGGTGGCCTAAAAGTTATTACTCTATAGCTCTGGGAGCCAGGCATCCAAAGTGTATCTCACTGTTCCGGAACCACAGCTGCCTTCCTTTTAAAGACTCTAAGGAGAACTGGTTTCCTTGTATCACTGTGCTTCAGAGGCCACCTCACTACTTGACTTGTCTCCTCCCTGCATCTTCAGAGCTTGCACTGTTGTTTGCTCACTCCTGCCCCATCACTCTGACTGCTTCTCCTTCACCTGCCTCCCTCACATTTACAAGAACCTTCATGATTATGCTAGGCATGGCCATGTAATCCTGCATCACGTCCAGGAAGGCCTCTAATTCAGTCACATTGGCTAAATCGCTTTGCTGTGAATGGTAGCACATTCACAGGTTCCCCGGATTAAGATCTGAACATTTTTGGGAGCATGCATGCTGCCTCGCATCCCATCCATTCTAGAATTTCTAATTCAAATGAATTTAAAAAATGACTGATACATCACAGTAATGTGACTCTCTCTCTCTCTATGTATGTATGTATGTATGTATGTGTTATTAAGTAGCCCTTCTTTATTGATGGGGAATACAATTAAATACTTGTAGACCAAAAACAGATGAGAGGCAAGCATGGTGCCAGGACAGATGCTGACATAGAGTGAAGCCTATGCATGGACTGGCAGAAAAGGAAACTTGGGCAGGAAGGGAAGGAAAGGGTTTCCAAAGGGAAAGCGGCATGGTTGGAATTCATGGTGGCAGATCTATGACACAGTGACAGCTTTGTGGGGTGCATGAAGCCTTGGTGACCATTGGGGTCTTTGTAGGATGCCAGCATGCTGCTGCTCCTTAGTGTCCTCCTTTCCTACAGAGGCCTGCTGCATCACGGCACCTATTACATGCCTCTGCTTGTCTCGCTGGCATGCTGGCCCTCTCCTAGACAAGCACGTCTTTAAGGCAAGGAGCTTGTCCGGCTAGCTGCAGGCTCTGGGGGTGAGGGCGGGGAGCCGAAGGCTTGCAGTGTGGGGGAGAACATCAGCTGGGAGGCTGCACAGCTGAGTGGCTTCATAGGTCACTGAGATCTAAAGGGTTCCCATGGCTCAGCATGCATAGGAGACCACTGAGGGTGGGCAGAGCCAGGCTGCTCCCGATCTGGGCATTCATGGACCTCCTGGTCCAGGCACATCTCCCTCATACGATGCTGCAAGAACTGACAGAAGCCATTGGTAAAACACCTGGCCCACGGTACTCAGCTTGTGGCTGCCCTGCAATCGGTGTGGCTAAACTTGATGGTAGTAGAGGCAAAGGGAAAGAGCCACTGAGGATTCAGATGATTTGAATTGTTTCAGTTTTTAATCCATGGGAAAGCACACAGGAAATGACCCCAAGAGTCTCTCATTCTGGAAAGGAGACAATGCAGAGCGTTTAGAGGATGTCTTGGACTGTGTCCCCAGGCCTCAGACTTGGGAAGGAAGTAAGGGGTACACACAGTGTGAGATAGTCTGATATAAATCCTTGGGGGAGTTGAGGAGCCTCTGAGTACAGCTAGGGTCTGTGCCCAAGTGTCATGTAAGTGTGACAGCAGGTGACCTGGTAGATTCAGGAGTCTGCGCACTCGTGGGGGCCCAGAGCCAGTGTGAAACTGAAGCTGTGTGGGCCTGTGTGGACAGGACATGTGGGTGGTGGTAGACTGGTGGCTCAGGCCATGCAGGACTCCAAGCATTGGTTCACCCAGAAAGTCACCCCACATAGCTGACTTCCAGGGATGCAGTGCCTCATCTGAATGCAGGCCATATGCAGAAGCCCCTGAAGCCCCCACGTGCCCCCTCCCAGGCGAAGATGGAATGAGGCAGACCCTGTGGGGCCTTGGGTCTGAATTTGATGTAGACTTTGGTTAAATATTAGCTAAAAATAGTAGCTCTGGGTGTAAAAGGAGAAGGAAATGACTTAGCTTCAGTAGAGAACAGGTCAATAACAAGTCAAGGGTAGCTGAAGAAAAACAAAGGAGAAGAAAGGGTTTCTGGGAAACTCAGCATCCTACTTTCTGCATCTGAATTAGGGATCTATGCAAGGGGCATAACTGCCATCAGAGTGGAGGGTTTCTCCCCATGTGAACTCTGGTGTTGGCTTATTCAAAAGCTGACATGACTGCTCTCCTAAGGGGCTAAGCTGGTGATGGTGCTGGTGGTGCTGGTGGTGGAGGTGGAAGGAGAAGAGGAAAAGGAGGAGGAGGAGCAGGAGGAGGAGGAGGTTATGTTTATTTTGTTCCTGAAGGATTGTGTGTGGGAGTTCCATGGGAAAGGAAGAGGGTGGAGAATAAAATGAGCCCTGGCCCTGCGGCCCAGTTGAACCAAGAGCCCGGTCCTTCAGGACAGCCAGGGCGTGGCTCATTGCAAGCTTCCTTAGTGCACTGACAGATCAGGGGTCCCTAATGCCTGCAGCTCCTAATGCCTGTGCCTTCAGCATAGCTAGGCAGGCAGGAGCTGCGACCAGAACCCAGGGATCCTGGGTTAGAGCAAGGTTAGGTTAGAGGGTGGGAGGTGGGACCTGAAGTGACTGCTCAGGTGGGAGCAGCTCGCCTAGGGAAGAATCAGGACCTGCTGGGGCACTGAACATTCAGATGTGTGTCACCCTGATGGAGGCCCCAACCCAAGGCAAGGGCCTGAGCAGACCTGTGTGTGATCATCTGGGTATGTCATCTTCCTCCAGGACCCATGATGTCTTCTATGGTTTGTCCTCCCCAAAACCCATGTTGAAGGTTGATTCCACAATGTGATGACATTAAGGTGTTGTGGTTATCAAGAGGAGGCACTAGGGATCATGAAGAATCTGCTTTCTTGAATAAATTAATATTTTTCTTGAGAGACAGTGTTAGCTCTCTTGAGATGGGATTAGTTTTTGCAGGACTGGATGATTTAGTGTGAGAGCAGGCTATTATAAAGAGAATTAGGTTTCCTGGGCTCATTCATGTGCTTGTCTTTCTCATCCCTTGGCTCCTTTTCCATAGGTACCACTCCCTGGAATTGACCAAGCTTCTGCTATGTGATGTCACTCATCATGTTATGACATAGCCAGGGGGCTGTCACTAGGGGCCAAATGACAGGGTCACCTAATTTTTTATATTCGAACTCAAAAACTGTGAGCTAAATAAGCCTCTTTTCCTTTTAAAACATTCAACTTCAGGTAGTTTGTAACACCAAGGGGAAAGGTTTGGATAATCTGCAATCACAACTTGTAGTCCTCAGGGAAACACATTCCCCTGTTATTATAAAGGACTTGACAAAGGACACAGATGAACAGCCAGATAAAGAGATGCATAGGCTGAGGCCTAGAAGTGTCCTGAGGACCAAAGTCTCTGCTCTCTCAG
The DNA here is from genome assembly GCA_004027025.1 of Myocastor coypus. NCBI lineage: Eukaryota > Metazoa > Chordata > Mammalia > Rodentia > Myocastoridae > Myocastor > Myocastor coypus. Next base: position 11,206 of record PVJA010008275.1, read on the forward strand.
GATGCAGAACATACCCAGAAGGTGGGCATGTTCACCGAATTCTCTGACCACATATTGTAGGGCTTATGGCAGAGATTTTGTTATATGAGCATGAGGGTCATCACTGATTCAGTTTCCAATCCCTCTCCACTTCCTCGAGGTTGAAATGAAGTTTCCAAGCTCCTTGCTGTGGCTTGATTTCCAACATGAGCCACCCCCATCCTGAAGCTGTCCAGGAGCCTACTGAGAGTTGCCTCAGTAGGACAAAAGATCTCCTAACACCCAGGGAATTCCAAAGAATTTTAAAACTCTCAGTCAGAAGCCAGAACCAAAGACCAAGTATTAGCACAAAAGATGCTCTTCCCAGCTGTACCGTGCAGGAGATGACAGGCTTCTCTGGAGGTGTGTATCAAGAACTGGGGGCAGAGACCAAGTGTATATTTAGTGTATTATTTTAGGAGCCCTGCACCAAGACCATGGATGACGACCAAATGACTGTTTCTTATTGTATCAGATATCACAGGCAGGGGATACCTGCATATGCAATGAAGCTAGGGATGTGGTGACGAGGGACACGGGAGACAGAGGCACAGTCCAACTGAGGGCACTGAGAAAGAAAGCATGGACCAGAGAAATGCACTGGACCTGGAGAGTGGAAGTGCCCTGCCTACACAGCTATCTCCGGCCAGCACATGAATCTGCCCATAAGCCCTGGGACCACCGTGCCACAGACTGTGATCACAGAGATTAAGCCTTCATGTGGGGGGGGGCATGTGGTAGGCACTTGGGACATCAGTGATACCTTCTGATTGTTATTTTACAAATAAGAAAATTGAGGCAGGCCTGTGAGGGCAGGGATTAATCCTCAATGTGGTAGCCTAAGGCTGATGATAGTGTGGTGTATTCGGTAAGCAGCTGGAGACTGAGTGAGCACCAGTTGATGGGCTAATAGATGGAATGATGGAATGAAAGAAAGAATGAGTGCATAAGTGAATGAATGGATGAATGAATGAATGAATGAATGAGTGCTTCTATCCACTTTCCTCCTATCCAAAGAACTTGGGATTAAGCTACAAAACTTGTTTGCTTTGGTCTTTTCTTGCTTTGTTATAATTGTTTTTTGTTTTAGCTCCAAACATTTTATTTTAGGAATATGACTATAGTTATTCTGGCTGCACCTGTTTACAGCAGGGTGCCCATTTTGACAACGTATGTCTTGTGGGTAGATCTTGATGTCACGCATCCATTTTAGGAGCTGGGACTTTAGAAGAGCAGAGGATGGGAAATCATCATACAGTTTCCCAGGACCTGAGCCAGTCTGTCCCCTGATGTTTGCCTCCCCACTGGGACCACCCAGCTTGTGAAATCCTGGTTTTCTCAGTTGCTGACTTTACTGTTTGCTGCTGCTGCCTCTCATCAGCATCATCTGGGGAAGCAGCTTTTCTTCATGAATAAAGCAGATTTTAAATCACATTGATTGCATTATGTTTGCTAATATAAAAGCAATGCATCGTAGAAGTTTTGAAAATACAAAAAAGCACAAAGAAGAGGGCAAGTATATGCCACAGTTGTACTGCTCAGAGATGCCTGAGTTTTTGTACCATATTTCTTCTCTGTATTGTATATTAGTTTAAAATATTTTAATCTTGTATTCGCACATAAGGTTTGATAGGAATAATCTTTCAGCTGACCCCTATAATTCACTGCACCAATCCCCCAGGTTATATAATTTTTTTCACTTTTATAAATGGTGTTATAGAAAATATTCCACTACCAAATATTTTATTTGTTTTGTTTGCTATATTTTTGTGTACCTGTGAATGTTTTCTTGGGGATTAAGTATTTAAGTGACATTGGCATGGTAAGCAAAGGTTACATGAATCTCCACTCCTACCAACACTGAAACACAGAGTGCTTCATGGTTTCTGGACCAGTGGGTTTCAAATTCTTTTGATCATAACCCACAGTAAAAGGCATACTTCTCATTACACCCTGGTATTTACAAGCACGCATACACACAAGAAGTTTAAAAAAGAAATTTTATGAAAAAATATTGTGCTTGCTGTTATGATGTATTCTAGTTTTTTCTTTGTATTTTGTCACTTTAAGAATGACTAGTCATAACGTGTTAAACTGATTCCGTGACCTGCTAGTGTGTCACAGCCAGCTGTTTCCAAAACATAGCCCAGACCCACTGATCAAAGGGAAAGGGTCTTGCTATATATAGTAGGGAGCAGAGGTCAGTGGTGTGTGTCTGTGGTGACAGAAAGAAGCTGGAGTGTCAGCGGAATACATTTTCTAGCCGGGACCTTGGAGTGGCTTCTGCTGAGGCCAGAGTCTTAGGATTTTTTAATTGAAAATGGAAAAGAATGAGGCCTTTGTCTCCTAAGTGGTGCAAAAAGGGAGCATTTCTTTCTACCTTCTTGGCTTATCTCGGATCTTGGGAGGGATGAACAATAAAGCAGCCCTCCTCCTTTGGGCTAGGTGAGAGTTCATGATCCCAGCACTGTTGCTCTTGAGCTTCTCCATGGAAACCTTTGGATTCTGAGATTCTCTCTCTCCACAAATTGATGTTTCCATAATACTCAGTGTCTGATTTTAATAACATCCCCCTGTGTCAGGGAATCATGAGCGAGTCTTAGGTTGGCTGATTTTACAGGATTCTTGGCAGCCTTTGCTCTCTTTGCCTGATAGGCTGAATGTTTAAAGGGTTCTATTTTGTTACTTAGAGAACATTCTTAGCAGTGCAATAAGTAAGTGCAGAGCACAAATAGAAGTAAAGCTTTAGAATTAAATCATACTTTAATTTTTGCACTCCTTTGCTTCTAGGTTATAATTTTTTTAATCTCTACTGTTGTAACATAGTCAGTCATTTCTTGTATATACAGCCTAGGATCAATGAGGATTTATCTAAGAATTTTTTCTCCATTTTTTTTTTTGTCTTTTTTGAGACAGGTTCTCTCTATGCAGTTCAGGCTGGCGTCGAGCTCACTTTTGTAGCCCAGGCCGGTCTTGAGCTCACACTGATCCTCCTGCCTCAGCCTCCCAAGTGCTGGGATTACAGGCATGCACCACCACACTCGACTTCTCTGAAATTTGATAGAGTGTATCATCTTGGTTAGAGCTATTAAAATTCATGTTCATGCAAGCATATAGCCTTAATGACTACTGGTTAAGAATCACTGTGAAGTACTAATAAATTCTCTCTATGTGTAGAAGTGTGTGCTAGTTGTATAGCCTCTGTAGTATGAGGAGGCGCCATACACTGTGTGTTATGTTTTGTATCTAGGTGTCCCCCTGAAACTCCTCATGTAGTCAATTGGGAGGCTTCCAGAGTTTGTGATTAATTTTTGATCCAATGCTGGGAAATTCGGGTGTGAGTGCTACATCCACCCTGGGGTAAATAATCTACATACAAATGTAAGGAGGGGAAAGAGCGTAAACCAGCAGCTGCATCTGCTGCTCTCCCTTTGGTCTTTGCTGTTTTCTGCTGCCATGAATGGCTGCCCTCTACCATGTTCTGCTCTGACTTGGAGCCAGCCAAGTATGGACTGAAACCTCCACAAACTGTGAACTAAATAAACCTTTCCTTCCTCAGTTCTGAGTGTTGGGTATTTTATCCCAGCAATGGGAGAAAAATAACTATGATGCTTCATGGAACTGGGAAATGCTGAGATTTTAATCCATGAGCACTGGGGACTTTCGACCAAATTGGAGTAACAGGCTCCAATATATCACTCCAGATATACCTGTGTGACCAAAGAAGTCAATATACATGCATTAAATAGTTTGTAAGACAATGGACAACAGCCAGTGAAGGACCGTAACCTTTGGTGAGGAGGATAAACCATATAAGCCTTACAGTGGTCCCAGTTTTCTTACTATCATGAGTTTCCAGGCTATACCTCAAGAGGGGAACACCAAGGCAGAGCAGAGTAAACTCCCTCAGTTGAAGATGTGCAGCTGAGAGTCTAAGGAGATCAAGTATGCAGAGTTCACAGGGCCAGTACTGGACAGAGGAGAAGTCAGATCTGCAACACATCTGCCCTGAATGTGCTCCTGAGTACAGATGAGTGCATGTGGGTGAGGAGATGATGGAAGGGAAGACAAAAGAGTTAACTGAAGGCTCAGAGGGAGCAGCATTCAGGGCCTATGTGAGTCTGGAGTAAGGCCTTTCCTCATCTGGCTGGCTAAAAAACATTAAAAAAAATTGTTCATGTAAAAGAACAAATAGAAGAATGACAGCAGATTTCTCTCTAGGGACAAGGCAAATTAGAAGACACTGGGACTCATAAATCATAAGTAAGTTTATCTTGAAATGTTTTCATTGTCTTTCACGTAAGACAATTTTTGTAAGAAAGTAAGAAACCACTACTAATAGCCCTAGATATTAGTAAGATTAGTATAGATAAGTGGAAGCCTCACATGACCCTCGAGTTTAAAGGTAATTGTTGAGTAAATTTACATGGCTTCAAACTATTTCTTTTCCTATGTGGAATTTACATGCATCCTGATCTATGTAAAGATTGCAATTTTCTCTTCTTTTGGAGGTGGATTTTTTATTCCTCTTGAAAAGGTGAGCCAAAGATCCGTCTTAACTGGAAGGGATACAGATGCTGTATTGTTCAGAAGGTATGCATAAGGGGAACACAATGGAAAAGCATCTTTAAGGTAGTGAAAGGGAAAATTAATCTAAAATTCTAAATCTAACAGAATTATGTTTCAAAAATAATAAAATAAAGACACTGACAGACTTGCAAAAGTTGAAAGAATTTATCACTAATAAGATTTTACTACAATATAAGAAATATTAAAGGAAAATTTCAGGTAGAAGAAAAATGATACCATATATAAATATTGATTTATGTGCAAAATAATAAAAATCACCCAAATAGTAACTTTATGGATAAATATACAAAATTTTCCTCAGTATGTAAATCTCTTTAAAATCTGTAACATATGTATTGTTTGTTACCCTGTTTCTGTCTTTTTTCTATTTGTTTTTGCTTCTTTTTTTTTACGCTCCAAAATATTTTTTTTTTCAGGACCAGGGTTAGAACTCACAACCTTACACTTTCCAAGCAGGCATTTGTACCCTGGAGCTATCTCCCTGGCCCTTACTTCAAAATAATATTAAATTTAAAATTTTTTAAAACCCATTTAAATTAAAATAATAACCATGTAGTGTGAGGTTTACAACATATATAGGAGTAAAATGGGAAGCATTAACACAAAGGCCAAGAGGAAAGAAAATAAAACATACCACTGGAAGGATCTCATGCTATTCTAGAAGTCATACAATATCACTGGAAAATATACTTACATAAGTTAAAGATTTGCATAGGTTGAATTTCCCTTATCTGAAATGCTTGAGATTTCTCCAGAAGTGTTTCCTATTTTAAAGTTCACTGGATTGGGGAATATTTGCATATGCTTTACTGATGAAATGTTGAAATGCTCTGAAGCTTGAAGCTTTTTGTGCTTTTTATGTAATTTGTATTAACAATATTTGGATTAGGGATGCTAGGCTTGTACTATAAACCCTAAATCTACCACTAAAGCAATATAGCAAAAAACTATAAAGTAAGATGTGGTTTAAGTGGAATCACAGCAAATTAACCTACAAGAAGGCAGGAAAACAGGAAGGCAAAGAAGGTCAGAGATGTTAAGTAACTTGCTCAGGTTAAGCAGTGAAGGGTTGCAGATCCAAGCTTCGAACCCTGAAGCCCCTGGCCAAATCACTGAGCTGTATGCCAGTGGGGGGGGGGGGTCTATGAATTCTGCCCTTCTACTCCAAAAGAGAGCATTGTTCTCCTTAAGGGGATGAGCACCGTTTGAATCTCACCTGTATCTTTGCAATTGTGTGAACCTGGACAGGTCCCTTACCTGCCTAACTTGTTTCTAGGTGTCCACACACAGATCTTGTTGAGCCTCTTGTAGTGCTAGTTCAGTGGGACTTCCCATAATGGTAGAAGCCCACCAGTCAGACTAGACTCTTATTTTCCCAGGACCCTGCCTCTATTCCCTGGTGTTCCCCCACCCTGCCCCCACCCTATCCCCATTGTATAGCCCAGGGAAGTGAGGGATGATTTAATTAAATTACCCCAGACCTCTTGGTGAGTCAGGGAAGGCCTGGAAAGGGAGTTGGCAAAGCGAGCCCTACTCTTGGCATGCGGCTCTGTGATATTCAAGTGGCCAGTGCTTTGTGCTTACATATGTTCTGGATTTGGGCTCTTAATCTCAGTATGTAAGTGGAGAATCAATCTGGCCTGGCTTGCATGTGAGGAAAACCCTTCATCCGTCCTCGTGGGAGCGCTGCCTTCATAGCTCTCAGCTGGCCACTAAAGCCCAGCTCTGTCTCTGATGAATCATGTGACTTTTGCCTTGGCTGTTTCTCCTTACTTCCCACCTTCTTTCTTTAAAGATTGACAGATCAGGCAAGTTTTTAAACTGTTGGTCGTTAGCTTTACTTACACATTACCTCTTTTCTCCATATTCAAGCTAACCCAGATTAAACTTACTAAATTCAGAGTGGAGGAGAAACACCCTTAGATCTTGCATTTCTGCTTTTATAGAGAAGTGGCACAGCTTCCTTGCCTTCAGAATGGTGCCACTGGTTTTGCTATAGATAGAATCTCAGTCTCATGGTCGGGACTCTGACCTGGACTTTATCATAGACAATCTGATTTCCATATCTTATAAAACGTGTACATGTTAGACACTCAATGAGTACAGTCTTCTGTATTCATGGATTATATATCCATGAGTTAAATGAACCATAGATTAAAAATACTGTATTGAGAAAAATTTTATTTATCTTGGATATGTACATAATGTCTTTTTTTGACATTATTCCCTAAAAGCACAATACAGCAACTATTTATATAGAATTTACATTGTATGAGAGATGATAATCTGGAAACAGTTTAAAGTGTACAAGAGGATGTGTGCAGGTTATGTGCAATACTGTGCCATTTTGTCTGAAGGACTTAAGCATTCAAAGGTTTTGATGCCTACAGGAGGCCTTGGGTCCCACTCCCCATGGATGCTGTGGGGTGACTGTACTTGATTTTTCTTTCCTTTCCCTTCTGCTGGACAGAATAACAGGTTACATGGAAGGATCCATGCTCTCTTCTCTGCCCTTCTCCCCTTCTTCCACCACAGCTCATTGCGCATGTACGGCAGCTGCCTGTCTGGCGTTCTTTGGGGCACTGCTTTCAGTTGTGGAGGAAGTCACACTCTCAGAAAATGCTGCCACCAAATCCTCAGGGTCTAACAACACAGGTGTGGAGCCTGGACATGGCACATGGGTTCCACTTCCCTCCCACTAGAGTAGAGCTATGGCTCAAGCCGTGGGAATGGCACTGGCCCTACATAGCCACATCTTCACAGAGAACTTCTGTGGACCTCCTGTGCCTTAGGTCAGTTGTGGCAAAGCTATGGCCTGCGTGCCACAACCTGCTGTTTATTATCACTGAAGGTTCTAAAGAGTTCACCATCAGTACCTTAGGTGGTACCTGGACCTGGATGCCTGTTGTCATCTTTTGTACCCCCTATGTTGGTCCCCATGCATTGTGGTTTGAATCTGGAATGATCGATCACTAGAGGTCCATGTGTTCAGAGGTGAAGCATATTGGATTCAGGGGACACTGACTGCACCAATGGGCCAACCCATTGCCGAACACAGATCTGAATGTGCTCTTAGCACAAGGGGCCTGGCTGGAGGAAGTGGATTACTGCAGACAGACCGGGAAGTTGTATTCTTGTCACCAGCCCCTTCCCTTTTTCTCTGGCTCACTGTTCCTTGCTTACTGGATGCCGTGGTGGACCAGCTGTCTTCCACCCTCCTCTTCTGTCAGGGTCTTTCTTCCATGGACCAGTCAACCATAGACAGAAACTTCTGAAGTCCTGAGACAATATAACCATTTTCTCCTTTAAGTTGTGTATGATGGATGCTTCGTCCCAGCTACAGAAAATCTAACACACCATGATCCCAGACCAGAAGTTACCACCCCTGGACTCATGGTGTCCTGGGAGTCAGTGTTTACGCTAGGATGGGGTGTCCTCACCCCTTTTGATGGAGGGTTTTTTCGTTGCTGCCCCTTACTGTCCCATTTCTCCACTGGGTGTAGGTGTTGCAGAATCCCATACTGGATATCAAAGCTTCCTGGAGCAGAGTAAAGAAATATCTGCATTAAATTGGCACAGGAGGAAGTCTCAAAAGAGATCTGTGATCCAGCATGATGATAAGGTTATCAGCAAACATGCCTTGACTGTTGCTTTCATGTTATTCAGGGAGCTGCTGTTTGCTGCTCAGAGATATAATCCAGCTGGACAATGCCTGAGTGATTACATTTACCAGTTGCATAAGAAAATGCTGAAACAATTGGAAATGCTTATAAATGTTTTTTTTTAAAGTGGTGTGATTCAAAGCCCCCTGCTTATTCGGTAGACTTGTCTCAAGACTAAGTCCTCAGGGAAATTCATCACCACCTCATTTATCTGGCATCAACCAATCCTTGGAACAGAGCAAAGGCATGCAATAAACAAAATAGATTTCTGGGCATCCCAAAGAGATGTCACAAGGGCTCTGAAGCTCAGGCCCTTCCTCCACAAGGGCAAGAGCCTGGCTGGCCTCTCCTGGGATCCTGCTCATGCATGCTGACACGCACACGTGGCCCTGGGTTGTCCCAATGCACTGCAGAGAAGAGAGACGCTCTGTGTGTAGGCAGCCAAGAGCACCCTGAAGGACCTGCTCGTGGCCAGAGGAGATCCTGAGAACGAAAAGAATGCAGTGGGCTCCTGTCCAGTCCTGAAGGTGAATCAAAGCTTATCCTGTCACCCCCACCATCAGCATCATGGTCTCTGGTGCAAGGAAGGACCATTACTTGAGGTCATCTCTTTGCCCTGGATGTTGCAGGTGTACTATTCCTCAGAATAAAATAGATGATATTTGTTTAAAGCTCAGCTTTTTGTGGAAATTCTCTGGATGAATACCTTGCAGAACAGACAAGTGGGTTGGCTTGACTCAGATCTACTATGACAGAGGCTTTTTGGCTTTCCTCCAATTTCTGGAGAAAAAGCAGAGCCAAGAAAAGTCCTGGGTGGCTGCCCGGGTCATGCAGAACTAGTGGTGCTGGGGGGAGGATTTGGACTGTGAGAGTCATGGGTCCAGCTGCTTGGATCGCATTTGTGTGCACGGTGAGGGTTTAATGCCAACTAGCTGTGTGACAGGTGGAAGATGTTCTGGCACAGTCCAGATCCAGAGAGGGTCTCAGGCTAGCAAATCCCCTGGGAAGGATCTGTTTGGGCCCCAAAGATTGATATAGTCCCCCAGTTAGGGCTCCTCCTAAGAGGGGCCCTGGAAGCATCAGTTGTCATGACAATTGTGTCAACCACATTCTCTGCTCAGCTTTATCTCCATTTTTCTAGGGTGCCAGATGGTTTCTGACCCACTCCTTCCCTTTCTATTTCACTGGTCAGAGATCCTTTTCTCTGGAAGCATTGAGGGCCTTCAAGAAGAATCTCAGCATCCAAGGGCTCTGAGTTAATCCTAGGTTTCTCCTAATCCTTCAATGACACTGACAGTAAAAGACAACAGCAGTCTGCTGACAGGCAACAGCTTACTGGATCATAGGGATTTCTAAATACAATTCTATAAAAGTTATCCTCTGATGACAAATGATTTCTCAACATTGAAAGAAGCTTGCTTTGGAATTAGAGAAATCAACTTATTCTTCAAAAAGAAGTTTTTATTTTTGACTCCCCGATGTTCTTCAAGTCCCAGCTGGGCCAAGTACCAGGGTCCTAGAGAGGTACTGCCATCTGTAGTCCTTCCATAGTCCTAGGGGTAGGAATTACTATCCTTATGGTTTTCCCATGGATACGAGAACAGGGCTTAAGTGTCATTTCTCCAGATTTAGTAATAGGAAGGCCGGGGTTCTAACGAGGACCTTCCAATCCAGGACTCTTGACCCTGATTCAGGACTTGCCTTTTTTTTTTTTTTTTTTTTTTTTTTTTTTTTTTTTTTTTTTTTTTTTTTTTTTTTTGCAGGGTGAGGTGATTGCAGCTTGGTTTCCTCACCCTCTGGGCTCTGTGTTAGTCTGTGTTTCACATTAACACTCATTTAAAATAATCCTTGGCTTTGAAACAGCCCTCTTTATCTTTTTTTTTCTTTTCTGTTGATCTGCAGTTACTGAAAAAAAAAATTGTCCTCGGGTGAGAAAGTGTGTATGTCATCTTGTGACAGTCTTATGTTAGTAGGTCTTATCTGGTCAGACAAATTGGAGTGGGAGTGCAGCAGGCAGTAAAACTATCCCTCATCACTGATAAAGAAAGAGAGATTGCTAAAATGACCCAATGATAAGCCATTTATTGGCAACATTCCTCAGGAGGTCCCCGCCTGAACTTCTTAAGGGCATCAGTGAGGTGATTACAAATTTCATGCAGAATGGATAGCATCCAGATGTGTGAGAGAATAATGGATACGGCTGGCATTGAGCCTGAGCCCATTTGCCAAGTTTGGAATCTACTGGATACTGCAACCTTTCTGATGTTATCCTCCTCCTAGAAGGTGCATAATTTGACAAAAGGATTTGTCCTGCATCACACCAAGGAGACAAAAAAGAGGGACAAGGGATTTGTCAAATAGCTCAGTAGATTACAGCACCTGCAAGCAGGTGCAGGGTTGGATCCTTGCGCCTGCAGCACCGGCCCTACCCCCGGCTGTGCTGAGACAGAAATTGAGATTGGGCATGGTGGTGCGTGCCTGTAATCCCACCTCTTAAGAGGCTGTAAACAGGTGGATCTGATCTAGTAGTGAGACCCTGAACACGCTGTAGACCCTTCCCTAAAATACAAAACAAACAAAAAACTCCAAACAAAAAGGGACAAGAAAACTTCACAGATTGACCTTTGAGTTTATGATCATTTTATTAAGATGTTTTGGGGGAAGAAGGAGAACACAACTTTAAAGGAAAGAGAGAGAGGTTCTGGGATGCAGGCCGCAAGGGCCAGGAACACCCTGAGCTGGGACTCAGGCAGCCCTCTTGGAGATCTTTGCAGCCTTCAGAGCTCACAGTCTCAGCCTGCAAAACACCTGGCATTTGCGTGCTGTCCTTGCTCTGTATCTGGCCCTTGGCTGTAGAGTTTCAGGGTTCAACATCCCCAACTGCAAATCTTGAAATCTGAAACTCTCTAAGACTCAAAACTCTTTTGGTACCAACATGAAAATTCCATGTCTGACTCCACATGGGCGTGTTGCAGGGAAAAGTGCAGGTGCACTCAATGTGCTATATAAAATTATCTCTGGGCTGTGTGTAAGTGGCATATACCAAACATCAATTTTGTGTTTAGACTTGTATTCTATCGATGCACTACCTCATTATACATGGCAAATATTCCCAAACCTCTAAAAATCCAAATCTGAAACACTTCTGGTTCCAAACTTGAGGAGGTGTGTGCATGAGGGTTTTGTTCTCAGTTTTAAATCTAAATTTAAATATATCTGAGTTTAATGGAATTCTATTTCTGTATTCTTCATCTTGAGACCATCACACCTTTTCCTCCATATCTCCTGTTAATTTAGTGAGTTTATATTAGTAGAGTTTTATGATGTTAGCAGGGGTTGAGTTTGGGGCTGTATGATATTTAGACAAGATGTGCATGTGCGCTTGATATCATGCTGATTTCATTTGCTATTATTAGCTTATTTGATCATAAATGGGGTTGGTCTGTGTTATTCTTCTATAGTAATGCCCTTCCTAATGTGGATGTCTAAGTTGCACCAGTTCACTAAATGATTTGAGGTTTTCCTTTGTGTGTGCATGTGTTTCCTGGAAGAGCTCATGTGGAATTGAATATTCGGTACAGATAATTTTAAGGCCATATTGCTGGGCAGATAGCTCAGTGGAATAAGTGCTGCCTGGCAAGCTGAGTTTGATCTCTGGTATTGAAAAAAAAATCTCTCGGGAGGCTGAGGTAGGAGGATTGGTGACAGTTCAAGACCAGCCTGGGCTACAAAACTGAGCTCAAGGCCAGCCTGAACTGTACAGCGAGACCCTGTCTCAAAAAGACAAAAAAAAAAAAAAAAAAAAAAAATCTCAAGTTTGAGCTGAGGAGATAGCTCAGTAGAGTGAGCATCTGTCTGGCAAATGCAGGATCCTGAGTTCAATCCCTGGTGCTAGAAAAAAATAAAATTAGACCATAAGGCCATATGGATCTTGAACTTTCTTCATAAGAATACTTTAATTAATTGTTTTCTTAGTGGTCATTCAGTTTTCTTATTTTTTCTTGAATCTATGATAATTCATATTTTACCTGGTGATTTTCCTGTATCTTCTTAGTTTTAATGTTTATTGGTATAAAGCTTGTAATGCACTCTTCTCTTTTACCTTTCCACTGTATAAATAGTTATATCTCCTTTATTCTTTATAATACTATTTTCACACTCCCCATATCTCTATACTTATTTCATGTATTTTATTATTTTTTTAGGTAATAACTTTTGGTTCTATGGTCTCTGTTGTATCTGGCTTTGTTGTTGTTACTGCTGTTTGTTTGTTTCATTGATTTTTATTTTTATTATTTACTTCCTTTTGCTTTCTTTGGGTTTATCCCCCATTCATCTTCTAATATCTTAATTTAAATGTTATGTTATTAATTTTCTCCACTTATTTTTTTCTGTTACAAACATTTAAATATATCTCTTCCTTTTAAATAGAGCTTTGGCTATACCAACCAGAGTTTAAATATATAGAAGCTTTTCTTTTTATTGATTCTAAGTTTGTTTAATTGCCATCATGACTTATTTTACCCATGCATTCATTAGATTTTTTTTCTCTTTCTTTCTTTCTTTCTTTCTTTCTTTCTTTCTTTCTTTCTTTCTTTCTTTCTTTCTTTCTTTCTTTCTTTCTTTCTTTCTTTCTTTCTTTCTTTCTTTCTTTTTCCAGTACTGGGGATTAAACTCAGGATCCTGTACTTGCCAGACAAGCACTTGCTCTACTGAGCTCTCTCCCCGGCCTCACATTCATTACATTTTTCAGCTTTCTGAAATCTAATATTTAGAAATGCCAAGCATAGCTAACTATAGTTGAATTCTTACATTTTGGCAGGCATCAATCTTTACATTAATTAATATAAATTCTCATAATAACCATAGAAAGCATATTAGCATGACTTCTGTATTATCTATATGAAGTAGGAGACCCTGACCACATAAGCAATTTGCCCAGCACTGCACGGCTCCTGACTGGACAGAGCTGATGCTCACGCTCAGGCTGCTTGGTAGGAGAGTCATGCTGCACACAATTGTTCCCTTGTAGGGGATGGCATTGTTTTAATGATAACTTTTCTTTGTACTTGGTATGCTTTGTGTGTATTCGTTTCCTCAAAGCCTCCTGCAGTCATTGAGGCACAGTTCTACAGTTTGCAATTAATTCATGATCCAAGGCTGGGACTGTGGGTCTGAGTACTGCTGGGATTATGGGTGTGAGTGCTACGCCAGCCTGGGGCAGTCAAAGAGGAGAGAGAGAGACTTGCCCTCTGTTGCCATTGTTGCTGCTACTCCCTCATTTTGCTGTCTTGCTCTTTGCTGCTGCCTTGAACTGCTGGCCTCTGCATGCGCCGCTTCTATCTTGGAGTCAGCTGAGTATGAACTGAAACCTCCACTAGCTGTGAGCTAAATAAACCTTTCCTTCCTTCATTTTGATTATCAAGTATTTGTCCCAGCAATGAGAGAAGAGTAATTGAGACTATTTTTTCCCACTAGTTAGTCCCACTACAATCTGAGAAAATGGTCAGATTGTTTTGAACATGTATTGTGAACTTGAACATGGTCAGTTTCCATGTTTCTCAAAGAAATGTGTGCTCTAGAACTGGGTACAGAGTTAAGTTTGTTGGTGATATTATTTAAATGCTCCTTATCTTTAATTAGATCTTGAGCTGTCTGATCTGTCAAGTATCAAGAGATCTGCTCTTAAATCTTCCACTGTTGATGGTATAGTTGACAGTGAATCCTTGATATTCTACAAATTTCAGTCTTATGATTTTGAAGTTGTGCTATTAGATGATTTAATTATCTTCCTAGTGAATTGAATGGTAGTGACTTGTTTTCACCCCTGTAACACCTTACAATGTTTTTTTGGTCTTTTTGAGACAGGGTCTCGCTATGCAGTTCAGGCTGGCCTTGAGCTCACTTTTGTAGCCCAGGCTGGTCTCGAACTCACACCGATCCTCCTGCCTCAGCCTCTGGAGTGCTGGGATTACAGGTGTGCGCCTCCACACCCGGCTACAATGTGTCTTACCCACTATAAATATGGGGATGAGACTTTTACCTGCTTTGTGTTGCTTTATCACATAACTTTCAACTTTTCTGTGTTACTATGTTCATTTTTTCTTATAAACATCTGTCTTTGAAATTTAATTTACTCTGAAAAATCTGAGTTTTGTCTGTTTAGTCTAAATACTTATTGTAATCATTGATATATTTTACTTCATTTCATTTTCCCATCTTATCCTTGTTCCTTTCTGCTCGCTACATATTGACTACTTCTTTGGACATCTCAGCTTTAATACATATAAATGTGTGTGTGTATGTGTGTGTGTAGTGTGGACACACTAGTGTGTGTGTGTTTCTCCATTTCTGTCATTACCTCTTGTTTACACTCAATTTTATGAACACCTGAGCAATATTAACATGCATGCTTAGCCTATAAATTCCTTTCTTTTTAAGATAGAGTTTCACTATGGTGCCCACGCTGGCCTTAAACTCACAGTGATCTTCCTGCTTCAGCTTCCTGAGTTCTGAGATTACAGGCATGCACTACCATGCCTGATTTCATTTACAGATCCTAAAGCTAATTTTTATCTCTTTTCTCCTAACAGCATAAGAACTTAGATTTACTTTAACTAATTGCCATTTATCCAGCTAATCACCTATGTACATACATTTTTAATCTCCCCAAATAACCTATTCATTATTGTACAGAATCAGTGTTTCTTCAAAGTTACCTCCTTTTGCCACATTCCTTCTTCACAATTCTTTATTGCATGTCCTTAGTCATTTTCCATTCCTGGAATACTTCTTTCAGCACACCTATTAGTGTGAGCCTATCATTTTATTTGTCTGAATATGTTTTTATTTCACATTCAGTCATCAAAGTTTAAGTATACAATTTGTAGCTGAGGGCATTTGTTCTCGGTACTGTAAAGCCTTTAACTTTTGGAGTTGATTATTTTGCTGCTGCTGGGGAGCAGCTTTCAAGCTAATGCTAATTTTTCACAGTAATGTAGTTTTGTCTTTGTTCCTTTTAATAATTCTATGCTTCACTATAATGTGTATTAAGCATGCATTTACTTCTATTTTTTCTATTTAGGCTCATTTGACTTTACTGAGTGTGTGGCACTGAGTTTGTAATGCTTAATGATTCTGGAAGAGGGGCTGGGGAGATAGCTCCATGGCACAAGTGCCTGCCTGGCAAGTGCAAGGTCGTGAGTTCAAACCCCAGTCCTGAAAAAAAAAAATTCTGGAAAATTTTAGGCTACTGCCATTTTGAATAATCCTCTTTTGTTTTTTGTGGCCTGCTCAGCCCATCCTGGGGATAGGGTTGGCATGGCATGTGATGCCAGGGATCAAACCACAGTCCTTGCATACCTGCCTAAGCTTGCCTACACAGGCACTTTAGACTACTGAGCTATCTCATCAGCCCATTTTGAATAACCTCTTCTTTATGTTCTTTTTATCTAGGCTAATAACAATATCTGCTACTTCCACAGTATTGATTCTGTAATTGTTCCTTCTGATTGATCTTTATTTTTCACATGTGATTTGGAGGGGGATGGTTCACGACCACTGGTACTTTGTTTCACTTGTTCTTTTAGGGTAGAGTCTTCATATCTTTGCCAGGTGCATGGAGACCATTCTAAACTTGTTCCTCCACTTAGGGCCTTGAAAGCCTCTTAGAAGCTATGGATTTAGACCCCAGAGCACATGAAGTCTGGCTATGGTCAGGAACTCTTAAAAAGAAACTCTTTGCCTTACACCCACAGCCAGAGCTGAGACTACCAACTTTCCTCTTTGTCTTCGTGGGTGGTGCTATTTTCTTATTTCACCCATGGAAGACATTACTTTTTGGAGGACTAGTCTTAGGAAGGTGCCTTTTGATAGTATCTTAATTGGCCTCAACATTTGCAGTCTTCTTTGGAGTCATGTTTTTGGAGTCATATTGTATTCAGTCTCAGATTATTTTCTCTGTCATCTTAACCATTCATTTTAAAGAAATATTATTGATGATTTTTAGTGAAGAATTTTTAAAAATTTATTTATTTGATACAAGATCTCACTATGCAACTGGAACTCATAGTGATCCTCCTGTCTCAGCCTCCCGAGTGCTAGGATTATGAGAAGGTACCACCATGCCCAGTTTTGGGGCTGGCATAGCATGCCCAGAGTTCTAGGGCCAACATAGCATGCATTATGAGGGATCGAACTTGGGACCTCGTACTTGCTAGGCAGGCACTTAGACCACCAAGCTATCTCCCTAGCCCCTTACTGGAGAGTTTTAAAATAAATCTAGACCACTGTATTTGTGAGAGATGAATATCTCAAGCAAATTGGACTTCTCTTCCTATAGCCTAAGCCGGTTTTCTTAAGTCACTGCAGATTCTCTTCCCAAAAGGATCAGTGGATCCTTCTTGTTTGTCATCCCCTGAGCTTTTAGTAGCATCATGACAGTAGTAGGTTTTTCTCCATGCACATACCTTTCTCTCAGCTCTCAAAATGCCATGCTCTCTGATTTCTTGCTGCTTGTCTTCTTAGTCTCCTCAGCCAGTTTCAACCTATTAACCTCATGAGATTGGAATTTTCCCCAAATGACTGTGGGTCCTCTCTTATCCATGCACTCACTTTTTCTGATTCTATTCCTTCTTTAAGTTTCAAATATTTCCTATATGGTGAGGACTCTATTTCCATCCTAGATATCTTTTCACATCCCCAGATTCTACGTAATGTTCAGTTCAGCTACTCCACTGCAGTAGTTCAGCTATTCTCCTAATATTTACACAGGCAAAGATTTGTTCCACCCCTACACAAATACCCTCTTCCTCTTGGATTCAATCAACAGCACGCCATTCACCTGCTTGCTCATTTGCCAACCTCCTTCCTGCTTTTCACCCTCTGTCTCTGTTCCTCCTGGATCTCCCATCTTTACACCACCAGCTGGTCAAACTCTCTCTTGTTGCACCCAGGGCACTCTCGAAATTCTTGGGGTGAGGAATAATGGGGGGTAAGGAAATAAAGACAAAATTTAGAAAACAAAAATCTGAGGTCAGGTGGAGTCTTCTCTCTGGATGGGAAAAAAAGAACAGCTCAAGGACTGCATTGCCTTGCATTTATACATTTGGCAGGTTGAAGTCACATGACATCCCTCTACCAAAAAACCATTTGCCTGGCTTGCCTTGAGTCCTCATTGTTCTCAGGACCAGCCTTGCTCCAGCCCCACATGTATGACTGAACTACAGCTTCAACTGCTTCCCACACTCTACTTCTCTCTTGTTTCCTACCATTGGTATTTCACTCAGCAGCTGCAATAATCTCTTAAAATTACAAGTTGCCTTTGCCTAGAATTTACCTATGACTTCACATTGCATTCAAGCCAACATGAAAGAATGCCTCAGGATGCTCCTGAGGCCCTGAGTGACTTGACCTATCTGTCTTTCCTACCTTATCCGTGGGTCACTCTCTTCTCTCCACACCTCTGGCTCAGCCATCTCTCTAGACATTCTGCACTCTATCCTGGCCTCACCTTCTTACTTGCACCCTGATCAACTGTCTCTCATTCCTAATGTGTGTGATTTCCTTCCTTTATGATTCTAGATGAATATAATTATTTTTAAAAATTGCAGTAAATTTACCCTCAATTTACTGCAATTAAAAAACAAACAAACAAACAAACAAAACAAGCTGCTCCCCTGGTTGATTGGTTGCTTCTGTCACCATTTTGTTGCTGTTCCACTACCATAAACTGGATGCTCTCTTCCCTGTGCCTCTTTGCCTGGGAGCTAGCCAAATATGGACTGAAACGTCCAGTAACTGTGAGCTAAATAAACCTTTCTTTCCTTCATCTTGGGTGTCAGCTATTTCTCCCAGCAATGAGTGAAGAGTAACTGAGACAGAATTTGGTACTGCAAGAGTGGGGTCATTGCTGTGATTAACCTGACCAAATGGATTCCAAATTTTGGGGAATGGATTATGGCACAAGATATGAAAGATTTGGAGAAGTTGTCTACTTTCAAAGAGTTGGAGTGCCGGGTGTGGTGGCTCACGCCTGTAATCCCAGCACTCGGGAGGCGGAGGCAGGAGGATTGGTGCGAGTTCGAGACCAGCCTGGGCTACAAAAGTGAGCTCAAGGCCAGCCTCAACTGCATAGCAAGACCCTGTCTCAAAAAGACAAAAAAAAAAAAAAAAGAGCTGGAAAAGCTTTGGCTGCTCTGTAGAGGAGATTCTGGTCAGACCTCAGAACAGAAGACTGGCAAAAGGCCTGCCTGTAAAGACCAAGTTGAGGAGGTTTCTGCTGGGAAGGACAGCATTGGTTGTTGGACTCCAGATAATTTGTGCTAGGGCTTGGATGAAAGTCTATCGGAATTTTGCTCATGCCCAGTGACTTTGCCTAAGATTGAGATTAAGCATGGTGGACTGATCAATCTTTCAAACAATATTTCACAGCAGCGAACTATTGGGGTGGTAGCATGGTTGTTGTTGTTTCAAAATAGCATGGGCATGGAGAATTTGTTTCTTGGAATCAGGGTCAGAATGCCCCGCAGTCCAGGCCCTTGACCCCTATAGTCAAGAGAGAAGGAAGCCTGGATACTTCTCCAGCTGACAGCAGACCTTAGCATCATCCACATGGCATTGGTTTTAGGTGCATTTGGAATGCAAGAATTGTGAGGTTAAGAAGGCTTCCACCTCGATTTCAGAAGAAGGCCTGGGAGGCCAGGCAGTGTGCCCCTGGGAGAGCAGTGTGTGAAGCAGAGAGTGAGAAGCCAATTCTGTGGAAACCCCAGAAGTTAGGAATAGCCAGAAATGTGGATTGTCTAAGGGAAACTGCAAAGAGGGAGCAAAGCCAGCCTAAGAGAGAAACTGGGAGTTACTACCAAGAGTGCCATAGGGATAGAGCCATGTAAGACCTTTGGAACTCATAACCCATTACAGACTGCTTTGGATGTTCCAGTTAGAACTATAGGATTTAATGTTTGCCCTCTTGGATTTTGGACTTGTGTTGGTACCAGTGTTTTGTTGCAACTTTTGGAATGGTAATATTTATCTTATGCCTTTGAATGTTGGATCTGTTTAACTTTTCTTTTGTACAAGGGCTCACAGTTGAGAGTTTGCCTTGGTTCTTGGAGGAGACTTGGGACTTGGACTTTTCAACAATGCTGAAACTTTTGGGACTTTGACAACTCTTCAAGATGGACTCAAAAAAAAAAAAAAAAGATGGACTCAAATGTCTTTTGCACAAAGGGATGTGCATGAGACCTTGGTAATCCAAAGGCAGAATGTTATGGTTTGTGTCTAGTTGCCCTCATGCAGACATGGAGTGGGGACTTCTGGAGTTTGAGACTAACTCATGATACACTGAGATTATGTGTCCTAGTAATGCTAGAATTATGGGTGTGACCTGAGTTGGATAGCCTAAGGCAGAGAGCCTGAACATAATATAAGGAAAATGCTTATGCCACGAGCTATCTACCTGGCCCTGAATGTAACATAAGAGAGACAGAGAAACACACTCTCTCTGTTGCGCTGGTTGATTGGTTGCTTCTGTCACCATTTTGTTGCTGTTCTGCCACCGTGAACTGGATGCTCTCTTCCCTGTGCCAGTCTGCCTTGGAGCTAGCCAAATATGGACTGAAACCTCCAGTAATTGTGAGCCAAATAAATCTTTCCTTCCTCAAAAACAAAATAATATTAATAATTATAAGTTAAACCAGTACTCTATCTATCCCTCTAACATCCAAGTTGAATGTCTCTCTTGCTAGTTTTTTCTTGAAAAACTCCTAATTTTCTATTTCCACCCACTTTTAATTTAGATTTGGCCTGCTATGGTTTATGTTTAGATGTCCCCCTAAAGGCTTGTAATCACAGTCAAAGCCTGTGAGAAGTGATTGAATTGTGGAGGCACTATAATTTCCTGCTTGGTGTTGGGTCATGGGCTCTGGCCAGAAGAGGTGAGTCACTGGGGTGTGACTTATAAGCTTTATCACCCTTCTGGGTTCCTCCCTTCATTCTGCCTCATGGTTTCAGTGCTGTGGGCACCTCTCCTCCACTCAAGCCCTTCCAGTGGCCTTGGAGCTAGCCAAAGAGACTGACACATAAGCCCAAATGTACCCCTCCTTCAAATTGTGAGTGTTCTCTTGGAGATGAGGGAAGTAATTAAGACACTTGTCTAACTGACCAATCTCTGTCTCTCTCATGTGGACAGGACCACATCTGTGCTCACCATGGGGAGTCTAGTGTCTGTCGCAAAAAAGCCTTACTTCACATTTGGATATGGGGTCCATGAAAGAATTCTCCCTTCTAATTCACAAGTCTTGAGAAACAGGACAGCAGCTGCAGAGTTACCTCAAAGTATGCAGGCAAGGTAGGGCAATTGTCATCACTTCTATTGACCCTGAACTGTGAATTTAGAAGAGCAAATCCATGATCTGGGCCATCACAGGAAAGATTCCATGCAATCTCCACACCCTTGTCTTATACAGAGGTTCTCCATCCATGGATATGGTGGAAGTACTTAGGTGTAAAGTTAATACAGTCAGAGGATAGTGCCTCTGGCATGGCAGATCTGTCTCTCTAGTTTTTAATTGTTTTTCCTCTTAAAAAATAATATAGGATTGATTTCATCTGTGTTGTCTCCTGCAAATTAAAAAATTTACCCTCAATTTGTTTTAAAATGGGAAAGAGTGCCTGTTTCTAATTTGTTCTGATACATTTATTAAATGTAATCATCCAGTAAAAAATTTAAGATGTTTAAAACAGCAGGAAAATATTAGCCTTTCAGCATACAGAGTTTGAATCATAAAATATGTGTCATGGGGCTCCCACTGAAATGGGACACGACCTCAGTGACATTCATAATTAGTCGTTAGAAAGCTCGATATAACCCAGAAGGCCAAGAACAGAGTAACACATCTACCCATCGTGTTCTTTCTTCATGGAGAAGAGATTCTGAGTTGCATCACCCCCTGAGGATTCTTCTGGCTTTTGGAGCATGGGTTTAGATTTCCCTCTGTCTATTCCTCATTTCTTTCTTTCTAGGTTTATTAAGAGTGAAGTAAGCTAATGGAAAATATTACTTGCTTTTTGGGCTGAAACCTTTTTCTTCCCCCACTTGCTTCTTTCTCATCCTCCTCTCACCAACCCCACCAAAACTATATAGTAAGGAAATACCCACAGACAGAAATTCAACGTGGAAAAAAGAAAACGTTCATTCTGTATGAAGGCCTAATATGCCCTGAGATGATAGCTTAGAGACACATTTTCTCAGACTCCAGGAGATATATTTATTTTGAAGAAGCACTTAACATTGATTTATCTCTGAGTGTGAACAAAAAGATTCCACAGTATAACCTACACTCACACTGTATGAATTAGTCTGCTTGGACGGCCTTACAAAGGACCATAGACAGGTTGGTTTAGACAACGGGATAAGTTATGTTCTCATAATCCTGGCGACCAGATGTCTGAGAGCAAAATGTGGGAAAACCAGTTTCTTCCAGAATACCTCTGGCTTGTAGATGGCCCTTTTCTCCCAGGGTCTTTGTATGATCTTTCTTCTTCTGTATCTGTATCCAAATGTCTTCTTCTTATAAAGATACCAATCATATTTACCTAGGGCCACCCTCATGACCTCGTTTCAATATATTTAAAGACCTTGTCTCCATTCTGCTACATTCTGCAGGTACTAGGGGTTAAGCCTAGAGCATAGGAAATTTGGTGGAGGAAAGATGTAGTTCATCTTATAATGTGAAGGATTACAAATGAGTCATGGCTGTTTTGATTCTGCAAGAGAGTCAACAGTAGAATTAATCAAAGAGAGGAAAGATACTGTAAACTTAAAGATGGGGTAATTTAAAAAGTTAACTTGAGGGAGGAAAATGAAAGGGAGTAAAGAAGCTTTTGAGATAACATTGAAAGGACAAACATGTAGGTCATTAGTATTTAAAAGGTAGCAAAGAATAAAAAGTGCATTTAAAGAAAGCATATCAGACAATATTCCAAACCTGCAGAAAGATATAAATATTCCAGTACGATAAAGTCAACATTTGAGCCAGCATGATGGCGCATACCTATAATCCCAGCACTCAGGAGGGAGGCTGAGGCAGGGGGATCAGTATGAGTTTGAGGCCAGCTTGAGTGTATAACCAGCCTGAACTACATAGGGATGCCCTCCCTCAGAAAAATAAGTAAATAGACAGAAAGAAAATAAAGTCTACATTTTTAATTAGATACAATAAAACAAAGCAAACTCATGACATTAGAATCAAAATGTCATCAATCAGAGATAAAGAGAAGATCCTGAAAACAGAAAAAAAAATCAAATAACACAATAACAGGTGGGGTGGGGTGGAAGCTTTATATATTCATCTGAAGATTTCTTAGCAGAAAACTTACAGGCCAGGTAAGAATAAAGTTACACAGAGAAAGTAATGGAAAAACACTACCAACACAGTATATTGTTCCTAGTAAACAGTCCTTCAGAAGTAAAAGAGAAAGGCTTTTCCAGACAAACAGCTGGAGAATTCATTGTCATTATACCTGTCTATAAGAAATGTAAGGAAATTTCATACTGAAAGGAGAGGACACCAATAAATAGCATTAAAATACAAATGAAATTATACAACTCACTGATAAAAAAGCACAGTCAAATTTACGTTACTTTAATGTAATAGTGGTCTGTAACTCACTTGTATCTCTCATATAACACTAAAAGATGAAACTATTAAAATAATTATAATTTATTAAGGGATTTCACTACAAAAATAACAACAACAAATAGATAAGTTGGGTTACATCAAACTAAAAAGCTTTTTTACAACAGGAGAAATAACACAGTGAAAAGACTGTACAAAATGGAAGAAAATGTTTGTAAACCATATTTTATACAAATGTCCAAGTATATAAGAAATAGGCCTGACTAGACATTTTACAAAAGAAGACATACCAATGGCCAACAGTTATATGGAAAAGATGTTCAATATCACCCACCATCAGGGAAATGCAAATCGAAACCACAATGAGATATCTCACCCTGGTCTTACTAAAAAGTAACAGAAGACAATAAGCATTGTTGATGTGTGGGGAAAAAAATCTCTTGTACATTGTTGATGAGAATGTAAATTAGTATAAGCATTATAAAAAGCATGGAGAATCTTCATAAAGTTAAAAATAGAACTTGTATCCAAGTTAGCCATTCCAGTATTGAGTGTATGTGCAAAGCAAATGAAATTATTGCACTGGAGAAATAACTGAAGTGCTTATTGCAATATGATTCACCATAATCAGGGTATGGAGTCAATGTGTATAGACCAGTGGATGAGTGGGTAAGGAAAATATAGTAGGTATACAAAATGGGATACTATTCCACCATAAAAAAAAATGAAATCCTGCCACTTGTGACAACATAGATGAGTCTAGAGAAAACTCATTGAATGAAATAATCCAGACACAAAAGGACAGCGTGTAACTTCAGTCCTATGCAGTGTCCTAATCACTTTCTCATTGCTGAGTCATGTGGCCAACACCAGCAACGTGAAGGAGGAGAGATATGTTGTAGCTGGTGGCTACAGTCCATGGTTGGCTGACCCCTAGGCAAAAATGGCATTGCAGAGAGGCCTTCAGAGGAAAGCCTGTGGTCAGGAAGCAGAGGGCAAATAGAAGAGACAGAGAGTGAGATCTGCCATAAGGTTATAAGCTCTAGCATGAGTTTCAGGACGCTTGTAAGACCTACTCACAAAATAAACCCCAGTGCAGGTCAACAGACAGATGGAGAAATTTAGTACATCTATTGCAACACACAGTGGCTGTGTTGAATTATGAAATATTAATATATAATGACATTAATATTAAAAATGAGTAGCAATATCAATTATCATTAATATCAGTGAACACCCAAATGAATATCTCGGGACAAGTAAATGAATTTGAGATTTACTGCCAAATGACTAATAGGAGTACAGGCATAATCATGAATAATGTGCACGCTTGATAACAAACACAAGTGCTTGAGTCTAAAATCAATCTTCATTATTGAATATATCGTGCTTTGCAATACATGTGCTCAATGCATTTGCGTGAAATAAAAATTTTCTGAACTGTCCTTCCTGCAGGTTTTTGTTGTTTTGGTGTAGACCATTATTTGTTTATTTATTTATTTATTTACTTTTAATGTATTTAATACAGGAGCTACAGGGTCTCACTACACAGATGGACTTGTAGTGATCCTCCTGTTTTCAGCCTCCCAAGTGCTGGCATTACACCACACCCAGAGTCAGACCACCATTCTTAACTATCATATTTGTTGCCACTTCTGTCTTGTAAGTCTTCAACCTATACTTGATTTAAGCAAAACTTTGTGAAACCTGGCCGGCATGAGATCATGACTTGGGTAAAGAGTTCATGGGATAGGGTCACTGACAGCTGTGTCGTTAATGTGCTCTGAGTGGGCTATGTGGAGAAGAAGTGTTCGTTTAAGGACTGAATGAACTGTGGCTGAGCATCACAGATTGGGGTTCTATAAGTAATGGAGTCACAGGAAACTCAAGCTAGAATTCAGTTTGGAGAGTTATGATGATGTTCAAATAGAAGAAGACGTGACTATATTTGGATAAGTATAGATGTTGTACATGAATAAATATAGATTGTTGCACATGAATACATGTAGATTGTTGTATGTGAAAAAATAAGACATCCCCTGGGGAAAAAATCCCTATTACATTTTTTGGAGAAGAAAATTAATACAAGACTCAGTCTTATTTGGGGGAAGTACAGTAACAATGCATTCAACTATAGAGCTCTCTCATAATTCAGTCAGTTCCCCAAGACTCCTCCTGTAAGGTTGGTCTTTGGGGGAAAACCAGGATCTAAACCATAGTATTCCACCATATTCCCCAAAGGTTCATCCACATATATTTATGCAAAATGTAGTTTTTTTAAGAGTAGAAAAATGCTATCTCTAAGAGTAGCCAAAATTTTGACATTATGAGAAATCGAAGGCCAAAGTCTCATCTGAGACTTGAAATTCTTAGCTGTGGGCCCCTTAGAAATCAAAATGAAAGTTAAACAATAGAGATATATAGTGACACAGAATAAGCATTCCCAGTCCAAGTGGGAGAAACAGGAGGACAGAAAGCACTAAAATGCAGGAGGGAAAACATTAAATCCCGTAGTTCCATGTTCAGTGCCCAAAACAAGTAAACTCTAAACAAGTTGGGTGGCTGCATACCTACACCATGTAGGTTGTAGCCCTCAGCACCTCTCTGTTTGGGTGGCTTTGTTCACTGCCTCAGGCATTTTACATTACTAGCCTCTCTACCTTCCTGGGTTCTACTCTGTAATTTTGGCTTGTCTTTCACAGCTTCATGCACTGCTTTCTCATGGTCACATTTCCTAGCCTTTCATGTCTTGTTCAGAATTTGTAATGCCTGTCCGACCACACAACTCTTACATTCTGCATACCTGTAAAACTAGCAGCACATTGATGACACCAAGGTCTGTCACAAGCTTGAGCAATAGTGGGGCCCTCTTGAGTCTTGGCTGTAAGGGCTTCTGAATATCTGGATAGCTAGGCTCTGGCAGATCCTTTCCCACTTTCCCTAAATGATCTAGTTTCACTGAAATGCTTTCTCAAAACAGACTTTCACTTTTACAACTTTGAACCATTGAAGGGTGGGGCTTTGCTTCCTTCCAGGATACCCATAAGACATCTCTCTATCCTATTGTCATTGTCCTAATGTGATATACTTGGCTTCTTTTAAGTTTTTTCAGTGATTTTCTCTTGAAGTCACCAAGTTTACAAGTGTTTCCTTCCTGAGGAAACAAACATTTTAAAATTACTCCATTTTATTATTTCTTCTTAATTTTCAATGTACAGTTAGCTAAAAGCTACGAATAATATCCATCTCACAGTCTCAACATTGGGTTGCCCTGAAATTTCCTCTACCAGATTATCTAGTCTTCTACATTTAATCTCTTCTAAAAAGTCCCAGGATATGAACAAAATATAGATAACTTTTCTGGCACAGTGAAACACACATGGCCTGGTGTCTAACTGCTAATGGAGTTTTTGTTCCCATATGAAGCCTTCTGAGCCTGGTCTTTATGGTCTGCATTTTTATAAGCATTCCGGTCTTCTCAGTTGTGACTATAATCTCCTATCAAGCTCAACTTAATATATTAGGGAACTTCTCTATTTGGCATCTCCAACCCTTTCCAAACTCTTCTTGCAAACCAAGTCCAAAGGCTTCTAGTTGACATGATCAGGTAGTTACAGCAATAACCTCACTCCTGGTAGTAAAATCTAGCTGACTTGCTTTCTTGTTGCTGAGCCACATGTCTGCCACTCACAACTGAAGACAAGAGAAGTTGATTTTGGCTTACAGTGAGAGTCAATGTTTGTCTGACACCACTGCAAAAAACATCATGGCAGAGGGTCATTGTGAAGGAAGAGCTGCTCATGTTATGATAACCAAGAAGAACACAAGAAAGGACAAGGGAGAGAGATCTCTTCTTTTAGGTCATGCCTCAATAACCAATCCCTTTGCACAATACCCCGTCTCGTACCAGTTCATTCAGCTATAGTGCTTTTATGATTCAATCATTTTCCAAAGGCCCCACCCATGACCTCACGAGGCTCTCTAGGGGGATCACCAAATCTAAACCCTAACATACTGAATTTAAAATGTTTGCTTCATGGAAGTAGAAAATATAATGATGATTACCCGATGCTGGAATATTTAGCTATGAGATAGGGTGTCCAGATATTGGTTAAAGGATATATAATTACATCTAAAAAGTGGGAAGAAACTTCTATTGTATAGCAAAGTGATTATAGTCAATCATGATATATTGAATTCTTTAAATAATGTAATGAGAGTGGATGTTATGTATTCTTTTCACAAAATGATAACCATATGCATTTGTTAACTACTTAGACTTAACTATTTCATAATATATATGTACTTAAACACATGTTACATGATAAAGCATATAATGTAATATGTCAATTTGTCTTTAAAGAGATAAGGGAAATAAGAAGTGATAAATAAGAATATAGCAATAAGATAGAGGAGTAAGAAATGAAAATGAAAAAATCAGGAACCAGACAAGAAAAGTAAGAACAAGGACATCAAGATAAGGGAAGTGAGAAAAGGGAAATAAAGTATGAGACACAAGAAAGAAACAGGAAAGGGAAGTGAGGTGGGGAAGCAAGAAAAGAGAAAAGGGAAGAAAGGTGAAGGAACTTACGGGAAACAAGACCAAAAAGACAACAAAAGGAAATCATTTATGGGCACCAGGGAAGTGAAGGAAGGCGTGTGTCTTAGTTACTCTTCTCTCATTGCTGGGACAAATACGCGACACTCAAAATGAAGGAAGGAAAGGTTTACTTAGCTCACAATTAGTGGAAGTTTCAATCCATTCTTGGCTGGCTCCAAGGCTGAGTGGCACATGGCAGAGAGCAGCACTTCATGGCGGCCGAAAAGTAACAAAATGGCGACAGAGGCAGCCAACCAAACAGGGCATCAGAGAGCAACAGCTGGAGTCCGTCTCTCTGTCTCTCTTTATATTCCAGTCAGGCTCTCTGCCTTAGGATATCCACCCTACACCACACCCATAGTCCCAGCCCTACTCAGACCGATAATCCCATCAGTACTAAAACACATAATCCCAGGGATCGTGGATCAAGTCTCAATCTATAGAAGTCCCCACCCAGTGACTACATGAGGTTTTCGGGGGGACAACTAGATGTAAACTGTAACAGCCTGGGAAATGGAAACAGAGAAAAGGAGAAAGAAAGTGAAGCAAGGATGCATAAAAAGGAGAAAGCAGAGAAGGAAAGTGAGGTGGGCTCAGGGGATACGAAAGGAGAAAACCAGAAAGGGAAGTGACACATAGGAAACAAAAGATGAGAAAGAAGAGAACAAAAGTAACCTGTGAGAAATAAGAGGAGATGTGAAGTGTGGGAACAGGAGAAGAGAAAGGAGGAAAAGGGGAAGGGGAAGCAAGAAAGGAGAAACGAGGAGAAGGAAGGGAGAAAAGAGAGGCCAGAAAGTGAAGCAAGATGTGTAAAATGAGAAATGGAAAGCAGAGAAATGCCCAGCGAAAAAGGGCAGCAAGAAACAGGAGATGAAAGGCAGGGAAAGAAGACAGAGAGAGAGGGAGAGAGAGAGAGAGAGAGACAGACAGACAGACAGAGACAGAGACAGAGAGACAGAGAGACAGAAAGACAGAGAGGCAGAGAGACAGAGAGAGACAGAAAGAGACAGAGACAGAGAGACCGAGGCAGAGAAACAGACAGAGAGACAGAGAGAGACAGAGACAGACAGAAAGACAGAGAGACAGAGACAGAACTTGTAGCTGAGTGGTGAGATGAGTGGCAGCCTCAGCCATCTAACTCAAAGCCTATGAGTGCCCTTGTCTTCTACAGGGAGGACCAGTGGCAGCTGGACAGAGAGGGATGTGGGCAATGGGAAGGTGAGGAAACCAGCATTGTGTGCTTCCTGGATCCCAGCATCAAGTTGTCGAGCAGAAGCTGTACAGAGCAGGAGCCTGGGCGCTGAAGCTCAGCACTGGTGCTGCACAGACTCCAAACGTGTGGAGCTGCGGCCAGCGCCAGAGGCCGACTCACATCCTTCAGCGAGATGGGCGCAAGACTCCACTTGGTGCTGGATGTCAGGTAGCAGCAGGCGTGGCATGAAGGGAGTGTAGGACAAAGTGGGAACTGAGGCCTGAGACATTACTGATTCAGGTCTCTGGGGTCAGGGCTGAGGCTGGTGTCCTAAAGTCTACTGAAAGGGGATAGAGTGGGAAGGCGGTGGCTGGGCAGCTGTTTTACTGAAGAAGAGTCAGGGTGAACACCTGGGGAGGGAACTTCTGACCCCAGACTAGGATAAAGAAAGGGAGGGTCCCCCTGAGGAGATTTGTGGCAGTGTCTAGACAGGGGGCAGCACTGTCAAGCCCCAGGAATAGGGCAATGTAGGCAGAAGAGAGGGAAAAGCTCGTCAGGCCTCGATTTCCTTTCCCAAAACTGGAATGAGGAGTAGATGAAGAGGAGAAATGCTGCGGTACGTGACGTGACACATACAGCCAACCTCGGCGATGGCCTCTTGGCCACCTGCTTCCTGGAGCACCCTGCAGTCCTGTGACTCAGATCTGCTCTGTTATTTCCTTCCGCTTCCTCCCACCAGTGCCTATCCCTAACCTTGTGATCTCCGTGTCCTATTTTAAGTTTTTTGGAGGGAATTGTCCTTGTCCTTTTTTGGGCACCCATTTTCCATTTATGCCCCCTATTGTGAGGTGGTGGATGGCTTTTTTATCCTGCTTTCCCTCTGTTTTTATTTAGTTTGGTTTTAATAATGCATATGTACTGCTTTCAGTGGTTAATTTTTTAAAAACCAAAAATTTTCTTTGAAGTTAAAAAATGAAATTTTATACACACCTGAGTTCATAGTAATTTATTCCCAAGGAATGGGGGCCCCACACCTAGAATTCATACACTTCAGTGAGACGGCTGCAAGACCCCATTCATAACATCTCTCCTTCATAGATCTTTCTCTAAATTCACACACAGATTCACCCAGAATATGGGTGCTAGGGCTTTGTCAGCCTGGTTAGTTTCCACACAGGCCACCTCAGGTGTCCCAGAGATTTAGACTTCAGAGGCTGGGCCTCCCTGGCCTCCCCTAAGGAAATCCATAGTGAATACGCCATTGATAATTTCATGGCATACAAAGCACCATGCCAACCACAGCCACGGTCTCGCACATGTTAACTCTGGCTTTCTCCTTGTTCTTTCATTTTCATGACATGCTCCATGAGGTGTGGCAGCCTTGTTACCTCAGCTCTTAGGGGCTACAGAGAGTCTAGAATCATTATGCAATTCTATTCGACTTTCAAACTAGATGAGAAATTCAAAGCAGAGTTCTACCACCTAGGAGAAAAATATATAATGTTGTCTTTGAAGAGCTAATATAATATGGCTTTATGTTCTTGGGCTTTCATAGCGTATTCTCTAAGAAGCTTAATATCTGTTAGCTGGCTCTGCTAGCTCTTGAGTAGATTGTTTCTCTGGCTGATTTTAAGCCCTGCTTGTCTGGTTTCTGGGGCAATTTCACAGAACAGAAAAGAACCTATTGCTCTCTCCTCCACTGACAGAGATCATAGCAACATGCTCAGAAAAAAATAATGCTTCCTTTCTTCACCATTGTGAGTATGAATAGCTGTGCTTTGGGGGTATAATTGCTTCTTTTTAACACTGAGGTTATGAAATTAGTGCTCATATTTTTCCACACTAGAGCTTGAAAGATGATCCCAGAATAGTCCAATGTAGCCCTGGAACCTCACTTTCTTCATCTGTAAAGTGAGGACTGTAGTGAGGATTAAAGGATGAAGTGAAGTAAATAGAATTTGGGTGAAGTCCTCAACCCAGTAGCTTAAAACAAGTACACAAGACGTGAGAAGGTGAAGAGACGAAAATGAGTCAGCTCCGGCCTTAGAGCGAGGGGGTGGGGAAGATGAGGCATGACTGTGCTCAGTCAGAACCTGATTTCATGTGGTTTGCCTGAGCCCTGTGGTTATGGAGTGGGAGGTGGAGAGATGGAGATAAAACTTCTTCAGCTGGAAACGTTACTGATTTATCAGAAAATAAATAACATTAGTTTAACCTTATGATAAGTAATAAGTATTCTGAAAGGCTCGTGAAGATACTTTTGCTTCGATAAGCTCCAAGTGGCAATGCTATAAAGTTGAGAAAAGGAAAGGGAAGATGGCTGCCTTAGAGTTGAGTTCTCCCAACAGGAAGCAGGGCTGATGCCCACAGAGTTTTCTGCCTTGGGGCTTTGAGGGTAACAGGACCCCAGAATTCTAGGCTTCTATGATTCCTGTGCAATTTTCAGAAGTGAAGCAGGACCTCTAGATCTTGAAGGGGCCTAGGTATTCAGTCTGGGATTCAAATATCCTATGACTACCCTTCCTTGGCCTTCTGTATCCCTGTTGTTTGAAAATTTGAACAGAGGCAAACAAATAAACAAACAAAAAACCTTGCCATTCCCTACTCAGAATTAACTCTAACTGCAAATGCTACTGGGACTTACACTTTGGATATGACTGACAGGCTGGGGTGAGGACCAGAAGCAGGAGTGAACAGTGGACAGGGTTCTGGGGATTTCATAGGTAGAGCAAGGAGCAGGGAGAGTGTGGAGGCGGTAGACAGGGCAGGGTCTGAAGGCAATGGCAAGCTTTGTTTCCTTCATGTTTTCCCTGAGTCTGAAACCAGGTTCTGGGGCCTGACAGGATGGCTCAGTGGTCTAAAGCACCTGCAGGAGGCTGCACGGACCTCGGTTCGATCCCCGGCACCACATGCTGCGCCAGCCCTGCCCTCAGGGCAGGCTGAGCCAGCCATAAAAATAAATAAACAAACAAACAAGATTTACTAAGAAACTTAATAAAGATTTTTTAAAAAAATGAAACCAGGTTCTCTTGAACAGGTAGTTCTTCAAGGTATGTGAGGGAACAGGCAGCACTTCAAAGTAAGCAGAGGGCTACTGACACTAAAATAAAAAAGTTATGAAGTAAAAAGAAGGAGGAAAGCATAAAACATAAAGCTAGATTAGCATGCTGAGTTGTAAAAGGCTTAAATCAACAGCTTCTGACATTACCAGTTCTGCCAATAACCCACTATGATTATGGAATATTGGAGTATGTGTACAACTACTTTCTCTTAGTTCAATGAGAAGAAATTTTTTGTACCAATAATGATTAGAAAAATTATCATGTCTACATCCTGTGCTCTGTATAACTACTACAAGAACAACAGTATGTATCAATTATTGGGAATGTACTACTAATGTGTTTTGAAAATGTCACATTATTGTTTCTTATTAAAAGTAAAAAAAAAGATTTAAACAAAAAAAAAGAAGGAGGAAGACAAAGAAGAGTAAAATGAGGAGGAAGAGAAAACTAGTCAGAATATGAATTTATGATGTAAAATAATTGATGATGCAAAGATGCATAGTGGTCATTTAGGAGTTTTGTGTTGTCTTTCATAAATTTTCATAGGTCTATTTGTTAAATTTTAGAGTGCTTGGGGGAGTAGAGGACATCATTCTCTTGCATAGGGTGGAGTGTAGCCTTTAAGTACCTTGATGTGTGTTGGAATTTATAAGTTTTTCGAAGACTGATAGGAAAAATCAGAGTAGGATGTTGAAATCTTTTGGAAAAAGATGAGGTGACTATTTGAAATGTTTTTACTACTAAAAAAGGCAACACCCAGAATAGTATTTGGGGATCAAAAGCTAATGTGATAAATCAAAATTCCTAAAATGATTAATCTGAGTAGGAGAAATGTGGCTATTTTATTCTTGTTAACTTCCTACAGTTTTTATTTTTAAAGAAAATGTTAATGCTTTATAATGATGGCATTCTAAATTAAAAAATGATGTGTTTTTCTCTTTATTTCTTCTGCAATATATATTTTTTCTTTTTCAGTTTTTCTTTGCATGGGGGGAAACCAAATCTCAGGCTTAAAGTGTGATACAGATATGTTCTCAACTTTGGAAGGTGACAATGTTGTTTTAGCTCAGGTAAGATTCAGAAAATGTTCATTCTTTCTTTAAACACAATAATTTTCAAGATCAAGAGCTATCCAGAAATCTGAAGTCTTTCATATGTTTTATCTTTATATTATGCCCTTAAATGGTAGCTGTTATTCTGTTAGGCACTTGACACTTGCAGCACCTTTATGAAAGATTAAATTATTTGTCTCTTAATTCATCTTTCACATTGAGTTGCATCTTTTGGATTAAGAAACAATAAGAAAGAGTCAGGTTCTTCCAAAGGAGTATGTAAGAGCCTAAAAGTGAATAGGCAAAAGATATGAAAAGTCAATTTACAAAAGGGGAGTGTTGAATCAACCTCACTAGTGACCAAAGAAATGCATATTACAGCATTTTTCAAAAAGAAAAATTTTTTCTCTATCAAATTTATTCACATTTGAAAGCATAGTGAAGTCCTATGTTGTGTCCTCTTGCGTATTCTATGGGATTATATATAATTCCACTCCTGAAACTCTGTCTTAATCTAATAATCCCAAATACAAAACAACAACAACAACAACCCTACTTTAAAGCAACAGCTTCCAACATTGCCAGTTCAGCTGATAACCCACTACTATTATGGACCATTGGACTATGCATACAACTATTTTCTCCTAGTTTAATGAGAAGAAATATTTATACCAAGTGTTTAGAAAAGTTATCATGTCTGTGCCTTATACTCTGAACAACTACTATGAAGACAACCATGTGCATTGTATTAATTAATGTGGCTGTCCTACTAATGTGTTTTGAAACTGTCACATTATTTCTTATTAAAAGTAATAAAATTAAAAAATAAAAATAAACAACTAATTACACAACTAAAACAAAACAAAAAGGCACAAATTTTCTCACCAGTACATTATTTATTGTGGCAATAGTGCTAGAATCTAAATTTTCAACAACAACAAGAAAATGATTATGCAAATTGTGTCACAGCCACTCAGTGGGAAATTGTATAGCCTTTAAAATTTTACTTGCGAAGAGTTCTGTTTATAATGGAAATTAAAACTTAAGGTAAGACAAAATGACACAAAACTGTATATGAAATGTGGTCCCAGTTTTGTGTTTTTAAAAATGAAAAATGGGGTTTCTAGTCTGCTGAGATGAAACAGTTCCCTCCCACTGAGATTCTCCACTTAACGATGAACCAATCTGGGCACAACAGAGCAGGTGGACATGGGAGACATTCACAGGGGAAAAGGAAAAGGCAGCTTCCCAGTGGCCCCAGAGCTTGAAGAATGAAATGGAGTTAAGTTCTCTGGGGTCTCTTTGTGCTTTTGTCTTCCATATATCCTCTAGTCAGTGCGTGTATGTCTCTGAATTGCTAAAGAATGTGGACAAAATATGCTCCAAGGAAAAGCCTGCTTCTGTAGCTGAAGGAACGTGGCCTACTAGCAGAAAATCTTTTTGATGCTATCCATTCTACACTTATTAGACACACACACACACACACACACACACACACACACACACACAACTAACACACACAACTAACACACACAACTAACACATACAACTTGACCTTAACCAAACTACTCCTATTCCCAATCAATTCTTTCTTTCTTCCTTCCTTCCTTCCTTTCTTTCTTTCTTTCTTTCTTTCTTTCTTCTTTCCTTCCTTCCTTCCTTCCTTCCTTCCTTCCTTCCTTCCTTCCTTTCTTTCTTTCTTTTTTTTCTTGGCAGGACTGGGGTTCAAACTCACAACCTTGCACTTGCCAGGCAGGCACTTGTGCCACGGAACTATCTCCCCAGCCCCTCCAATCAACGAGTTCAAGAATCTAATTTTCCATAGCACCCTTGACTCAATGAAGTGAAGCCATGTGCAGCAGCCCATTTTCTGGCACAGTAGTGTTGATGGGGTTGAACAAGAAGATATTCTTCCATCTGGTGCTCAGTCTTATACAGTGGAGTAGTATCTCAAGCACCTATTAGTGAACTAAGCCTCCATCGCCCCTGGTCTGGTGATATAAAGTGGAACTAATCACCATTATGGTTCAACTGTCTATCCCCACCACCACCACCACCACACGAATATCCCTGCATGCTGAAGTTCTTTGGCATATTTAGTGTTTTCATATAATCTATGCACATCTTCTATATCCTATAAATGAGGTCTAGATTACTCATGCCCAATACAATATAAGTGTTATGTGAATAGTTGTCAATGTATCCTTTAGCAGGTAATAAGGAAAAAGGAATGTCTAGCCAAGTCACTAAGTGTCCCAGGCAAGGCCTAAACTTGTGATGCTCCTGCCTCTGCCTTACAGAGTTCTGGGATTCTAAGCATGTGCCATCTTCCAGCAGAAGGGGTGGCTTTCACTTGGGAAGTTGGTGTTTACATCATGGTGGTGGTGATTCTAGAGATAGGAGTGCTCTCTATGGATGTTTGGATCTAGGAAAGGCTCTTCTTAGTTCCTGACTCTGTAAAGCTAATTAAGGAATTCAAGGCTCCATTTATTCACAAGTACCCTTTATTTTGTTCTCTTGTGGTTGCAGAGTCCAAGGACCCCTGTTGTTCTTCCTCCATATTGCTAGATTATGGCCCCCAAAAGGCTAACGACAGGTGCTCATGATAAATCCACCCTCAACCCAATGAACTCCCTCAGGAAGAGCAATAGCCTCTGTGATGTGAGCTGAGAGCAGAGCACAAAGACTTCCTTGCCCATTGGGTTGTGCTGGCTGCCTACAGGGACTATTTCTATGCCATGTTCACTGGTGAGGTAAGTGGGGAGTTATGTCTGGTCTGGCCTGGAGGCTCCCTATTGATCAGGCTGGTCTTAAACTCTCCATGCTCTTGTCTTCTGAGTGCTGGGATTACTTGGCACCACATCCAGCTGGATTTTATCTATTATTTTCAAATTTGTCTTTCAATTTTCTTCTAAAGTAAATACTAGGCACAAGGAGGGGGGGAAAAAAAGAGGAGGTGTGGTCTAACAATATGTAAAGACACTGCCCACAGTTTCAGCAGTTGGGAGACTGAAGCAGGAGGATCCTGAGTCTGAGACTAGCCTAGACTACATGATGACCCTGATTCAAAAATCAACCCCGCCTAAGTTAGGCATGGTGGCACACATCTGTAATCCTAGCACTCAGGAGACAGAGGCAGGAGCATCCTTGAGAGTTTGACAGAACCACCCTGGGCTATAAAGTGAGCTCAAGACCTGTCTGAACTGGGGACCCTCCCTGTCTCAAAAATTAAAAAAAAAAGGTAAAACACTTGAAATTTGTTGAAAGATACACAACTGCAGATCCAAGACAAAGAATGACTCCCAAATAGGAAAAAACTCAAAGAAACTCACCACCATATACATTGTAATTAAACTCCTCAAAGCATAAATTAAAAAAAAAAAAAACCTTGAAAGCAGAGAGAGTGAGAGGAAAAGATAGAGATACTGAGAGAAAAATAGAATATGTATAAGAGAATGTAAGTTTGAATGACAGCAGATTTCTCCATGTGATACCATGGAAGTCAAGGAAATAGCAAAAAAGTCAAGCAAAGTAATAGAAGAACATCCACAATAAATTCCACATATAATGAGAATATCTTTCCAGATTGAGAGGAAATGAAGATATTGTCAGGTCAAGGAAAATCAAGAGAATTTGTGACTAACAAATATTTTCACAAGAACCGATAAAAGGAAATTCTCTAGACGGCAAAGAAAAATGAAAGGCAGAAATAACTAAACTAGGGATGGATACAATACAGTGGTACATCCATTTACAAACTTAACTTGTTGTGGGGAAGGTGGCCGGGTTCATGACCACACAAGGGAGACGGCTGTCATGTTCATTGCTTCACATGGAGTTTGCAAACAGAAGCAAAATCGTGCTGAGTGCCTCAGTTCACAAACCAAATTGTTCACAAACAGAAGCGTTCATAAACTGAGGCATTACTGAACACTGTCCCTTCTTGTCATGAGGCTTATAAGCTACAGTTGATGGTTGACACAATTATGTCACCTCTGTTGTACTTCTCAATTTACGTGGAGGGAATACGCAAAACAGTTGTACTTTTTAAGTGAAGATGGGAAATAGAGGATTCTGGAGAGAAGAAAGAACATCAACACAAACTGGAGACTTCAGTATTCACTCTCAGCTTCTGACAGAATTACTGGACAAAAAATCAGAAAGGATGTGGAAGGACTGCACAACACAAGTGAGCCAGAGGATTTAGTTAACATATGTAGAATAGACCTTCTAGCAGGAGAATACTGTGTGCTTTTCAAACACTCATAAACCTTCACTCAGCTAGATATTTTGGGCCATAAAATGAGCTTCAACCAATTTAAAAAGATACAAATGACACAGAATATATTTCCTGACCATAATAAAATTAATCTAGAAATCACCAAAGGAAAAACAAGAGGATGAATATCTCCAAATATTTAGAAATGAAAGCACACTTGAATCATTATTAAGCCAAAATTAAGGATGAAGAAATAGCATATGTCATTTGCAAATATGTTGTTCACTTCTGTTGCTTATTTCTGATTAATTTCTGGAGAATGGAAAGCACAAGTGCACTTGGTCTAAAAGTCACAACTCAGCCTGTGTGTCCACAGACAGAGGTGCAGCCCTTTCTCTTGGGTACCTCTGGAGAGAGGCGGGGGTCACAGGAAGTGAATGCAGGGGAGAGACTGGGACTCAGAGTGAGATGCTTCCATAACGGCCAGCCTGACAGCAGGACAGCCCTGTCCCCGCATCAGAGCACTTGCCCATCGCAGCAGCATCTGTCCTGGCTCTGGATGCTGCTCTGGAAAGAGCACTCGCGTGCAGACCCTAGAAGGGCATACGTCCTGATTACCTGCACGGAGTGCCGTGGGAGAGGGTCTGCCTGTCTGCGTGCCATCAGCTGACACTCCTACTGGGAAACCTGCTGACATGCCAGGCTATAACCAGAGTTTAAGGCTGCCTGACTTCAGAGACGCAGCCAGGGAAGGCGGCGCTGGCTTCTTTAGTGGTCGCCCTGACCTTTCTCTTATATGTTGGAATCTGCCGCCATGGGGGAGCTACCCTTCTCTGCATTGAATTCTGCTTTGATCCTCTTAGCTAAAGCAGAGAGCAGAATTGCAGGAGGCTAGGGAATGGGCAGTGGGCAGAGTTTCACATCTCTCACAATCCTAAGGGCACCAGATCATGATTAAGGAGATGTGCTTTTGAGTTTCTACAGGCTTATCATGTTTCCTTTTAAGCAAGATGGAAAGTTTTCTGACCTTCATTATTTCCTGGGGCAGAGGTGGTCGACCCTTGGTGAAATTTAATTACACCCTCCACCAAATCCAATTATGACCCACACCCATGAAATCCCATTATAACTTTCTTGTGCTTCATTAGAGATATTCCAAGCCAGGGCCTTTCCTAATCCATTCTGGCAGCTTTCTTGAAGAATGTTAGTCCGAGGCTCCGCATGTATCACTCATTGGCCTGCAGTGCCAGTGTACAAGAACACAAGAGGCCTCTAGTTAACTTGCCTCACAGCCATGCCGGGATGTCCCCTTCCTGCGTGGCCAGAGTGGCTTCTGTCGTAGAGACTCGGACTCAAAGCCGCTGATAGCATGATGCGTGGTTTCTGGTGGGAAAGGCGAAGAACATTTCTCCAAGCCAGAAAGCACTGGATCACTGTGGGAGCCAGCTGCCTCGGGAAGATGAGAACAAAACCTTTGCTACTTTTGATGAAAGTACTTGGCCTTAGACGTGGCCAGTATTCGGGGTAGGACAGGACGGTCTTTTCTGCTGGAAATACAACAGCAGTCTTTGTGCTGGGTGGAAACGTTCAGAGCTGTTCT
Organism: Myocastor coypus; assembly: GCA_004027025.1. Taxonomy (NCBI): domain Eukaryota; kingdom Metazoa; phylum Chordata; class Mammalia; order Rodentia; family Myocastoridae; genus Myocastor; species Myocastor coypus. The sequence goes on from PVJA010008275.1 coordinate 49,837, forward strand.
GTGGGCAGGCCTGCTGCTGCGTCCTGTACTGACAGTGACGCATCTGCCCCGATCTCTGTAGCTTTTCAAATTTCTATTAAATTTGAACTGAGAGAAATGAAAACTGTCATCTATTTTCCTATAAGAAAGCTGGTTCCTTATGGATTTTAGACCCCCAGGTGCATTTTTCAAAGTTATTCAAAGAATGAACAGTCAAACCTCATCAGATATATATATTTTTTGGTTTTCTTGTTTCCAGTTTTTACAACGAGAAATTTTAGGCAGATATTTCATGGCAAAAGTTGAAAGACACATCATAAATGTCTGTGATCTACGTTTTGTGTCATCGAAAACACTTCACTTTCTCTTCATCTACTCCTGTGTGCATGCACAGGTACAAAGCTACCCGAGAGTACCGCAGACAGCAAAACATGGCATCCCTAAGAACTTGGATGCTGATTTTCTAAAATTAAGAGCCTTTTCCTATTAGACTACACTACCATAATTATTCCTAAAAATGGATAATAATTCCGTAATATTATTTATTAGGGATAAGATACTTAAGAGAAGACCAACAGTATGACAAATTAGGAGCAAGATAAACAAACAGGACAACTGGTTACAGTGGAAAGAAAACCAAACAGAAACTATTAGTATGCAAAACAAGGACAGTGTGCTATGAGAATGAGATTCATCGAGTCACAAGGCAGCTTGAAGATATACTTGCGGACTAAAAACTTTAATCTAAGGGCTGAAAGATGAATTTAACCAAACTTCCAAAGTGAAGATCAAGGTCAAGGGAAGGGAAAGGAAAGGGATATGACATGTGGATGGTCCATCTAGGAAACATGAGAGGGGGGAGAGAGAGAGAGAGAGAGAGACAGAGACAGAGAGAGAGAGAGAGAGACAGAGACAGAGAGAGACAGAGACAGAGAGGGAAAGGAGAAAGACAAGGAGGAGGGGAGGGGGAGAGAGAAGGAGAGAGGGATGAGCAGAAGGGAGGAGAGAAGGGGAGGGGGAGAGAGAACCGAGAGAGATGGGGAGGGAGGAGAGGGAGAGGGAAGGAGAAGAGGGAGGAAGGAAAGAGACAGAGAGGGAGGGAAGAGAGTAGGAAGGAGGAAGAGAGGGAAAGAGGGATAGAGAGAGGGAGGACAGAGGAGAGAGATGGGGAAGGAAGAGAAGGGTGAAGGAGAGAGGGAGGAGAGAGGGAGGGAGGAAGAGAGGGAAGGAGGGAGGAGGAAGCAGAGAGGAGGAGGAAGGGAGGGAGGGAAAGAGGGTGAAGGAAGGAAGAGAGAGACAAGGAGGAAAGGAGGGGGGTGAGCAAGAGGGGGAGGGAGGAAGGGGAAGAGAGAGACAGACAGATGGAAGAGGAAGGAAGGGAGAGAAGAGAGAGAGAGAGGACAGGTAAACTCAGAAAAATATTAGATCTGTAGTCTGGGCCTTCCTCAGACCCACAGGAAAATGTTAGTGCCTTAAAACAGCCTAGGAAATTTAAGACCACAAAACAAGGCAAAGAATTTCTCCAAAACGCTCAGTGAAAAAATTTATAGTATCTGGTAGGGAGGAGCACTGGGCCGATCTCAGACCTCTCACAGCACTGCCAGTGGGTGGAGCCATACTTTGCAACACCGATGTCCCCACACTTTGTGTGGCAAGTTTAGGATAAGGCTTAGGAGCCTGAGAGCAATTTTGAGTGGGGAACGTCCCAGCTGGCCTACCTGCCAGTCATATATGAACCAAAATACAGATACTCAAGTATGCAATAAGCTTATCAGTCACACATTTTCTATTTTTTTATTTAAAATTTTATTTTAAAAAGTAAAAATAACAGAAACAAAGAGAAAAACAGTAACAAGCAAGAGTACATATAGTATAGAATTTCAAAACAGGAACAAAAATTTAACATTGGTTGTATTACATATTTTCATCATCAAATCAGTTTAGATTAATAGATATAGGTATGTAAGGTTGGTCAAACAATTAAACATTAACACTTTCAATAAACCTTAATTTCTTAACTCTTTCAAATGCATTTTATATTTAAGTCAGTCTTCTTAAAAAAAATATAGGGGTTGAGGTTGCAGAAAATGCAAGGTTCTGAGTTTGACTCCTGGTAACCCCCCCCCCAATTTATTTATTTATTTATTTATTTATTTATTTATTTATTTATTTTTCTTCTTTTGAGTCCTTGCGTTAGAGAGACTATATGATATTTGCATATGTAGGTCTGGTTCAGTCATGCATTTTCTGATGTACTTTTCAGAAAAGCCTAAAACGAATTAGGAATTTATTATTTATAGATTTATCTAAAGCATCTTATTTTTTTATTAACCTATACTAATTGTGCAAAGTAATGGGCCTCAGTGTGATGCTTCAGCAGATCTACGCTGGCCAACAATCAATTTCAGCTCTGCTGTAGCGACCCTCTCCTCACCTTTCCTAACCTGTAGCAATTACTGTTTTATATTCAAGTTGACTTCTTCAACTTCCATGTGTGAGAGAGAACTTACCTCTGTGTATCTGGCTTTTTTCACAACACATAATGTCCTCTAGTCCTGGGTTTCTGTAAATGGCAAGATTTTGTTCTCCTTTGTAGCTGACTAATAGTCCATTGTGAGTGTATGCCTCCTCTTGTTTACCTGTCTAGCCACTGACCAGCAGGTAGGTTGAGTCGATATCTCAGTTGTTATAAATAGTGCTGCAATAATTGCGGGTTGCAACCATCACCTTGGTATCTGGTTTTATTATGTTTGTATATATACCCAGAAGTAGGATAGCTGAATCATGTGGTAGATTTGTTTTTACTTTTGTAGAACCTCAACACTGTTCTCCATAGTAGCTATACTAATTTACATTCCCACCAACAGTTATACAAGGTCTTTTTTTTTCACATTCCCATCAGCATTTGTTTTTGTTGTTTTGTTAATAGCCATTCTAATTGGAAGGAGACTATGTTTTGTGTAGTTTTAATTTGCATTTCCCTGGTAGCTAATGATACTAACCATTTTTATCATATGTCTATTGGCTATTTATATTTCTTCTTTTGAGTACTAGCTATTTTTATTGCCTGCTCATTTTAAATTTGAACTACTTGTTTTTCTTAAGTTTTTGGAGTTTCTTGTATATTCTGAATATTAATCCTTTGTCAGATGAATAGTTGATAAATGTTTTCTCCCATTCTATGGACTGTCTCTTCACTTTGTCAGATTTTTTTACTGTGCAGAAGTTATTATTATTATTATTATTATTATTATTATTATTATTATTGCTGGCTCAGCATGCCCTGGGGGTAGGGCTGATGCAACATGTGGTCCCAGGGATTGAACTGTGGTCCCTGCAGTTGTCTAAGCTTTCCTAAGCAGGTGCTTTAGACCACTGAACTATCTCACCGGCCCCCAGAAGTTTTTTTTTTTTAAATAAAAAATTATATTTACTTAGAAGCATTCAGGATGTCAACAAAACAGCTGCAACTTTTTTTGCAATTACAAAGTGATATTCAGTTAACAGAACAATTATTTCATACAAACTGCACCACAGACAACTGAAGATGAAAAGCTGCCATCCCCATCTATAATTTGTGCTGCACACTAACAAGAATCTACTTTAAATTTCCATGCAAATTTACAGGCCCCATACTATACCAGGTAAGATTAGGGGCTACTGAAAATACCACCAGGACAGGGCTATCTAAAGACACATTTGGTAGTGTGTTAACTACACACAAAAAAGACACTGTATAGTTTAAAAACAAATCTTACACAGTCTTACATTTCAATTTTTTTTTCTTCAGAAAGAGTGAGCTGTGTACAAGGGGGGTAAATGCTTTACAGAGAAGAAAAAAACTACACTAGAACCAATTTATTCATCATCATCCTCTTCATCATCTTCCTCATCCTCTTCATCTTCTTCCTCCTCTTCCTCCTCATCTTCCTCCTTGTCCTCATCTTCCTTCTTTTTCTTGCTTTTTTCAGCCTTGATGACCCCCTTTTTTGTTGTGACAGTCTTTCTTTTAGCCCGGTAGACAGTGATGTCTTTTTCATGCTTTTCCTTCAGCTTAGCAGCCTTCTTCTCATATGGCTGCTTGTCATCTGCTGCAGTATTATTCCACATTTCTTCAAGTTTCTTTGTGACATCACCAACGGAAAGACCAGGATGTTCTCCTTTGACTGTTGGGCAATACTCAGAGCAGAAGAAGGCTGGAGGAGGCCTCTAGGGTGCATTGGGATCCTTGAACTTCTTTTTTGTTTCTCCTTTAGGAGGAATACAAGTTTTCATTTCTCTTTCATAACAAGCTTTTCCCGCTTTTGCCATGTCTTCAAATTTTCCTTTCTCTTTAGTAGACATGGTCTTCGACCTCTCTGAACACTTCTTAGAAAGCTCTGAGAAGTTTACGGAAGCATCTGGGTGCTTCTTCTTGTGCTCCTGTCAGCAAGTTTTCACAAAGAATGCATCGGTTGACATCTTGCTTCTCAGCTTCTTAGGTTCTCCTTTGCCCATGTTTACTTGTCTTCCTCAGCGAGGTACAGAGCTGCCCATTACCCATCCAACTCTCACTTGTCCTGGCACTGTCTCTATGGAGCTCAGTGTCCTGTAATGGCTGTGAAAGTGGAGCCAGATGCAGCCTCCTCACTCTCTTCACTGTGTAACCTGAGCACAAGATTTTTACCTAATATAATTTCTTCATTTTTGCCCTTGTTCTTGGGAGTTTGAGTCATAAAAAAAGTCGTTCCCTACACTAAGGCCTTAAAGCATTTCCCCTACATTTTATCCTAGTAGTTTTATAGTTTTAGTGCTTATGTTTAGATCTCTGAGCATTTTGAGTTGGTTTTCATACAAGGTGAGATTTGCAAATTATTCCTGTTTGCATATTCTTGTATGAGTCTACGTATATAGATGCTTACAGAGTTCACTAACCAAAAGACTATTAGAACTGATAAATGAGTAAAGATACAAGACACAAAATCAGCATGAAAAATAAATAATGTTTTCATACATCAATATGAATGAGATTTCTTTTATGAGAAAAAAACCCTATTAACAATAACTTTAAAAATAAGATGAGGTTGATAGGAATAAATTTAAATAGAAAGTGAAAGATCTCTGCCATAAAAATTACAAAACATTATGAAAGAAACTGAAGATTACATTAGAAAGTGGAAAGACTACCTATCTTCACCAATTGGGAAGAATTGATGTTGTCAAAATATCCACACTACTCAAAATGATTTACAGGTTCATGTGATCCTCATCAAAACACCAATGGATTTCTCTACAGAACTAGAACAAACAATACTAAAATTTGTATGGAAACACGACACCCTGAAAAGCAGTCCTGAACAGAGCTGGAGGCTTTACAATACCTGATTTCAAGCTGTCCAGTCAATGACACTGCATTGTACTAGCATAAAAATAGGCACATAGACCAGAAGATGCAAACCCTTGCATATGCACCTGACAGATTCTCAACAAAGATACGAGAAACAGACAATGAAATACAACCTTTCCAAGAAACGATGCTGGGAAAACTAGATTCCCACATGCAGTTGAAATTAGGAATTCAAGACATGTATGTTTTCTGGAAGTACCCCAAAAGGAAAGTATATATAAAGAAATACCTGCATACTAGCTGCGTGCAAACCCAGAGAACAATTAGCTCAAATTAAGACTAATTGTCTTAGAAAGGCAGAAGGATCAAAAGAATGGCCTGGAGAAGGAAATGTTTTCCCCTAAACAAATAGCATGAGTCATAGGCAGGAAGATTGCAGGGTGTGTTGGAAGACACATATGCTTCTTGAAACAAGAGAAAGAAAATCCCATTAAGACTCTAGGAAAAAAAGAACCACTCAAGAAGAGCGCACTCCAATTACAGAGCAAAATGAACACATGATGTGAGAAATCTACTTGACCTTGGCTCTTGGAAGGTTTTCTTTAAGAGCCAAACAAAAACTGTTGAAAAAAAGCTTATTTCTGGAATGAAGTATCAAGTCATGGGAGTGAATAGGAGGCTCTTTAGGAATATTTCACATGCTCTTGAAATTTATTTATTTATTTATTTCATTAATTTTAATTTAAAAGAAATAACAATGAGACAGTTTCAAAACAGATTGGTAGGACAGCCACAACTTTTAATACAATGCATATTGTTATCTTATAGTAGTTGTTCAGAGTACAAGATGCACACATGATAACTTTTCTAAACATTGTTAGTAGAAATGTTTCTTCTCATTGAACTAAAAGAAAGTAGTTTATATGTATAGTCCAATAGTCCATAATAGTAGTGGGTTATCAGCAGAACTGGCAATAAAAATCAAATATATTTAAAATATTTTCCCTCCCTTAAATGTAAAATGTGGGAGAAGAGAAGCAATGAGGACCAAGAGCAAAAGGCCTTTCTGAGATAACAAAGGCCAATGCATCACACACACACACACACACACACACACACACACACACACACACACACACCACACACATACACACTCTCTCTCTCTCTCTCTCTCTTTCTCTCTCTCTAATCTTTCAGACCTAACATTCTCCTCTTCCTACCACTGGGGAGAACTCCAAACTCTTCCTCAGACAAGCTGGATACCAGGTGTTAAGCTGTGACCCTGAGACCCATTTACATATGACAAGGGGTGAGGACTAGGCTTAGAGCTGAAGAACTCAGACTTCCTCTGCTCCAGGAGGAGCCCAACAGCTAAAGAGAATGAATGGAAAGAGCAGTCCTTTGGGAGTTCCAGCCCTATGGGTGTGAGCCCCAGTGATTACTGAGGTGCTTTCCTCTCCTAGCTTCTCCACATCTCCACTCACCCGAAAAATCAGAGGTAAAGTTTGAGTCAACCCAACTGCACAGATACAGAGCATCAGTTTTAAGGGGCTATGATCCTGCCAGCAACACTGTCTGTTTCAGATGGTGTCAGGGCTGTGAATCATACAGCTCTGCTTCCCCCCGCCCCCCAAATGGTTGTTCTCCTTTCCTTCAGGCTTCCTGAAGCCCAAAGATTTGCCTGACTCAGAAGAAACAGAGATTTTCTGAGACCTACAGAAGAGATGTATCGCCAAGAATGACCCATGATGCTAGCAGGAGGTAAGAGATGCACAAAAATGAAGCCAGAGCGGCAGGCACAGCCCTGGCTAATGGAGGAAGGAAAGGCCATGGTGGGGAGAGGTGCAGCCAAGGGTGAGCATGGGACCAAGTTCATGTGCCTGGGCTAGGGCAGTAAGGATGAAACTGTGGGAGGGGGTGGAGGACCTGAAGATTGGTTTGGGAGGAGAAAGTTGGCATGAAACATTTCCCACATGTGATCATCTTTTGGGAAATTTAGAGGCAAGAGTCTTGTTATGGTTTATGTCTAGTTGTACCCTCAAAGCCTCATACAATCATGGGGCAGGGACTTCCACAGTTTGAGACTTGAATCATGATCTCTGGGATTATGTGTTTTAGTACTGATGAGATTATGGGTCTAGGTAATTTTAGGATTATGGGTGTGACCTAAGGCGGATAGGCTGAGGTGGAGAGCCTCAGTGTAATATAAAGAGAGATAGAGAGACAGACTTAAGCTGTTGCTCTGCTGCCCTGATATGCCTTTGCTCTCTACTCCCCTGGTTGGTCGGTCACTTTTGTCGCAATTGTTGCCGTTCTGCTGCCATTAACTGGATGCTCTCTGCCCTGTTCCACTCTGCCTTGGGTCAGCGAATATAGACTGAAACCTCCAGTAACTGTGAGCTAAATATACCTTTCCTTCCTTCATTTTGAGTGTCAGGTATGTGTCCCAGCAACGAGTAAAAAGTAACTAAGACAAGCCTAAAGGAAAGTACACATCTAATGGGCAGAAAGATTTAACAAAAGGGGCGAAACAAAGGAATCAGTGCTGGAAAAATAATACAATGACAGGCTTCAGTAACCATCTTACAATAACCCTCGATGTCGTTGGTCTTAACTCTCCATTCAGAAGACAGAAAGGCAGATGATGTCTAAAAAGCAAAATCCAACTGTATGTTGCTTATAGGAAGTGCTGGCTGGCATCTAAAAGGAAGCACATAGACGGAAAGTGAAAGCATAGAAAAACAGCCCTCCACACAACTAGCACACAACAAACCAAAATCTACTGAACACATTTAATGCATGCATTAAAAGAATTGAGTGATCTCAAATTAATAATATAATCACTCATCTAAACATCCTAGAAAAAGAAGTACAATCCAAATCTGAAATTAGTAGGTTAGAAAGTACAACAATCAATGTAGAAATTAATGAAATATTGAAGCTAAAAAAATAAAGATGAATGAATCAGAGAATCAGTTCTTTGAAAAGCTAAACAAAATTGATAAGCCCTGAGCCAAATTTACCAAAAGGAGAGCAAAAACCTATATAAATGCAATTGGAATGAAAAAGATGGAATCACAACAGATGTAGCTGAAATCACAGGATTATAAGAAACTATTTTGAAAACTTACATTTCAACAAACTAGAGAACCTAGCAGAAATGAGGAAATTGCTAGACACATATGAATTACCGAGATTTAACCAAGTACCAAGATGAAAGAGATATGAAGACGCTGAATAGACGGATCACAGGCAATGGAACAGAAGCAGTAGCATCAGTAATGCTACCTGCTGACTTCATTACAGAATTTTACTAGAACTTCAGGGGAGAGTTAATGCTGATATTTCTCATACTTTTCCATGAAACTGGAAGGAAAAAAGCACTGCCAAGTCAGTTTCTGGAAGCTAATATTA